>LBNU01019558.1:0-47716 GCA_014162995.1 Artemisia annua
TCCAAACCTGTAAGTACCGGATGTTTTATTGCTAACTGTTTTATGCAGGTACAACCACCACACTAGTTTTCACATGCTCATACATACATCTCAACGTCAATGGAAAGTTCTCACAAAGATCAAAGGTTAGCAACAGTCAAAGAAAGATTCTACGCCAAAAAGAAGAATCTACAAAGTAAAGTGATAAAGATCAATGTGAAAGAACAGCGACAACAAATGTACGTATGGCAAAGACTAAAGATGTATGAGCATGTTGGAAAGGCGATCAACCTACATAGACGAATCAGTGACAAAAGGCAGATGAACGATCACAACAACAAAGAACAAAGAAAAGTCATGGTGTAAAGATCACAAAGCATGAAGGAACAAAGAACGATGAACGTTGAACAATGACTTATATAATGTTTTCTAAAGACGTCAAGAGCAAAGAATGTTAAAGTTTATAGACAAAGATGAAGACGTCACGGAACCTCAATGACCAACACTTAGGGGGAGATTGTTAGCATCGTATTTTTATATTCTGAAGTGTCGGTCATTATATCTTTGAATCGTGTAATAGGTTGCGTAAGAAAGTATTTCAAATTTGTTTGTTCATGTTTATTAGAAAGATAGAACTACAAGGGCTAAACTTGTATAAGCATGAAAGCTAACATGCCTAGCTCGATATAAGGATTTGTAAACCTCTATTGTGAGGTTGGTTGATCATTTGGTAATAATACAAGTTCTTATTTCACACACTTGATCCTCCCATCTCTCTCTCTCTACATCTCTCTTTCTCTCTCTAGATTTAGGTGAACAAGGTCGTGATTTAGGTTGTTTCCGGGCTCCTACAGGGTGGCCCAGATCTGTCCGTACGTCCGCACTAAAATGTTGTATCCGCACGTGATCCTCAGTATATATATATATTTTTTTTTATTTTATTTAATATAATTCGTCTTTTTAAATTCATAATTTTCGTTTTTTTTTTTATTTTTTTTTATTATTTTTTTTTCCAGCGTGCTTTGTTTTTTTAAATTATTAGTGCATATATGTTTTTACGAATTAATTTTTTTTATTTTAGTTTTGCAATAATTTTTACAATATGCATGTTTTTCAAATAGTAAAGTGCATACGTATTTTTTTGATAATGTAAATTTATAACAAACCAAGAACATATATGTTAAACACAAAAGTCAATATCGATTTAAATACAATTAAAATACAAATTTCTTAAAAGAAAAAAAAACTTGAATCTAATCGATCTATACATGTATGCACTAATATTTAACGCAGACGGACATATGTGCAACTCATTATTATCAACATTTTTAGAAGTCGAACATATATGCGCGCCTTCAATAATCGTATTTCTTCAACCGCCGCATATTATCATCATGTATCTATGTGTGCATCCACTTCTAGATCTTCATTGCTATCACCATCTTCAATAATCTGGGACAAACATACCTGAAAATCATGTTCATGTTTATAGGCAATCATTTTTCTAAACATACATGTTTAAAACATATTTGTAAAACATTCATGTTTATAGGCAATCATTTTTTTAAACATACACGTTTAAAACATACATGTTTTGAACATACATGTTTAAAAAATCATGTTCTCAAACATATATGGAGAAAGCCTCACATATATGTTTTGAACATACATGTTTTAAGCATACATGTATGTTTAGAACATACATGTTTTAAGAAAGCCTCACATGTATGTTTTGAACATAAAACATATATGTTTTTCTTATGCACCCCTGTTTTAAAATAAAATAAACACCCCCGTTATAAAATAACCTACACCTGAAAAAACACAAATCACCCAAGTAGTACGTACTTTATTGCAACCAAAGGTATTAAATCCTTCTTCCCAATGCACGTTCGTCGAGAAGTAATATTAAAATGAATGTGTCGCTGTGTCTAATATGAGATGGAATGTGTTGAATAATCTTAAAAATACATTTACCCAGTTACTAATATTAAATGTATTGTAATTTGTAAACCAACCCACATATGAAAATGGAGAACATTAAAATAATGTCTTCTATGCCTTTGCTTTAAAATTTGACACCTGCCTCATTGTTCTCAATCCCTTCCGGTAAACTGTCGTTCTCATAGATCCATTTTTTTTGAACGACCCATAGATCGGTTATTAAAAATATAATAATAATAATAATATAATAATAATAACTCCATTTATATTTATATCAAAATAATAAAATTAAAAAAATAAACCATCTACACCCCCTTCATTTAAAAAAGATTTAAATTATTTTTCCGATGAGCATAACCAATAAACTCAGACCTCAATTGCATTACGTCAAAAACAATACATCGCGACGAGAATTAAAACGAAAAAATTATGATATGTGCTTCGTGATGTAGCCAACAACATCTTAAGCCATGTATGCCCTGGAAGAAAATGCAACGAATTTGAAAAATGAATTTGGAAACGATAGGCACAAAAGAACTATTAAAAGTCACCGCTGATACGCCATAATCCTCTCCTTATGCCTCCTGTATTACAAATCGTCATTCCTATAACGAATAACAATCGAATTATCATTTATTGAAACTGATCTTCAAAAAACCTTGGTTTTCTTCACTGATATAGGTCGGGATGGTTATGAGAGAAAAAGTTGTTAGGGTTTTTGTTTGTGCCGGCAGGTTGAGGAGAAGATTGTAGAGCGAGAGAGAGAAATTTGAGAAAAATAATAGAATGGAGAAACCGTTTTTGGTATATTACTCTTTTTTATGGATAGAATTAAATTCCATTTGCCTCCCTCATTTAATTTTTTCTATTAAATTAAGTTACATAATATTTTCAAAACTACCATTATGCATTAAGTATGAGTGCCTTATGCATTATCTAGGATAAATAAGGTGGTTTTCGCAGTTCTTGCGGATAAATGTTTCGTTGAAAGTTACACTATATATGAGTAACGTATAGCTAATAGATGTATATATATCGTATATATATATATACTATATATATATACTATATACTTATATAATATCACATATATATAACAAACAATTACATCAAAAACAAAAAAAAAAAAAAAAACAAAAAAAAAAAAGGCAAGTTTAATATATTTAGCTAATTATTTACTTTACTCTCCTTAAAAGTTCTTGTTCAAATAGTGAAATAACTTAATAAACATATGAATACGATGGATCGATGGTTAATACTAAGTTTTAAAACAAGCCCATTGTAAAAGTAAGCCCACATATATACATGAGCGCTAACCAGTATTCACTTGCCAAACGACCTTTCTTCATCACATAAAAATATAACCACGGAGCATCAATATAGAACGCATATTTGCCATAAAACCCAACCCCAATCAGTAACCACCCCATTTTTATTTTCCATCTTTTTTCTTAAAACAATCAATATCTCGCAAAGGTAAATCTCAGAGTACAAGAAAAAAAAAAAAAAAAAAAAGTACAATTCGCGACGAGATTAAATCATCTTTCTATAACTATGCATTGTTATATACTTCGACAGACTTTTCTTTGGACGATTTTTTTTTTTTTTTTTTTTTTTTTTTTTTTAATTTCTGCCCAAGAATCATTTATAATTCGTAAAAATCATATATGATTTGATTTTTACGAATCATATATGATTTGTAAAAATCATATATGACTCGTAAAAAATCACTTACGAATCATATATGATTTGATTTTAACGAATCACATATGATTTTTACAAATCATAGATGATTTTTTTTGGCGGAAATTTTGAAAAAAAAAAAGTTTATTGAAAAAAAAAATTCATCGAAAGTATATAACAATGCATGTCTATAGAAAGATAATTTAATTCTCGTCGCGATGGTATTTTTTTTCGCATAACGATTTACGGTTTGCGAGATATTTAATTTTTAAAAAAGGGGTGAAAGTTTATTTTTTTATTTTTGATAAAAAAAATGAGTGGTTGAGAATGGTTTATAGATTCTATGACAAATATGAGTTATATATTGAACTTTTGGCATACACCACTACTGCCGGTAAAAAAATTTGGCCACAAAGTAAGTGTAGGATACCATATGTTTCCAAGTCGCCTGATACGCTGTCATATTGGACAACATCCACAATAAAGTGGCCAATACTGTAGCTTCCATCAGCACAAAACTCTTGCGAGCATGTAACCATTTGCCCTGGGTTTGAATCTTCTGGACTGTATAGTGTAAGTTCGTGCTGTATCAAGCATGGTAGGTGAAAATTGTTAGCATTCTTATGCATAAAAGTCCTCATGTGGCTAATATTTTATGATGCCAAATGCCAATGTGCACTTGAAAACAAAAGACCCTTCAAAAATGAAAAGATTACAACTCGATGAATGCAAGAAAGCAATTTTTTATGATTGCAGCAAAACCTTTCTAACATGAGCAGAGACCAAAAGTAGAAAATGGTAGGTGTACAAGTACAGTCTTTGTAACTACTCTTTGTTAGTAACTATTATAAGTCAAACCATCTGAGTTCATTACTTTATTTGATTTCTTTGCTTAGGTGTTCTGCCTCTTTGAACTGTCAGATAATAACTTATGATGTCATTGCTAGAATGCTAGTTTAGCAATACAGAAATTAACAGAAGGGACAGGAGTGGAACAAGACTAATGTAATATTTGAAAAATAATTTGCAAAAATCATCCATGGAGAAGAAATTACCCTAATATAACACTACCATTTGCCAGCTACGTTTCCAGGTCACCTGACTCACCATGGTAGCAGAGTAGTGACCGCTATGTGTTGTGTGTTAGACTTGTTCGTGTGGTAGAGATAGGTCGTTAGGAATGTAACTTGTAATTGTAAATTTTGGTACGCTTACCGGTTCTTGGTGGAAGGATACCGATTCTGCATTTACTAAAGTATTAGCTGATCCGAAAAAAAGGTGTTAGCTGACCTGGATGTTTTGAGAGTTACATGTACTGCGGGATGACTGGATCAGGATTGTTGAAATTCAGATACAGTTTATAATGTCTGAGAATGTGAAGTGGTTGGAGCTTAGTTTAGGTGTTCAGGAACACCTTACATGGCTAAACCGTGCTAGTTTTTTATGAAATCGACGTTCCAAATAAATTAAATAAATAAATAAATCTGTCTTTACAAAATGTTATAGCCATATAAGGAGTTCATAAACACTTCAACTAATTTGTGAGAAGTTTTTAAGTTATATATAGGGTCACGGTTTAGCCAAAATATCTTACAAAAATGAGTACTCTCTGATTGGCTGGGTTGAAGAAAACTCTTCTGATCCTGATCTGTACACATACTATATATTTGAACAGATCAAGCATGTTATAGGGGTAACTTGACAGTGAGGTGGATGTAGACATGGATAAATATTATTCATGTAGAACCTAAAACTAAGTGTTTGGACAGGAACATAACCATTATTATCTGATTTTGCAGATGAAGGGGGTCCATATCAGGTTCCAGGAGTGGCAACGGAATTATACATAATCCGTACGAAAGATGTACGTTTGTTTCACTGGATTTTAAGTACTAAAAATCTTTCTACATGTCAACTATGCATTTGATCATTTGTATTATGCTATTTTTTATTCTATTTTTTTTCTTTCTATTCATAGGTCACCAGGATTTCCGGAAACCAAGATGCAAGGCTATGGAACATTCATAGACGATCAGGGGCTTCAATAGCAATTCTCACTGATTTAACACTGAATTATCATCATGCACAGATTGAACTGTCGGCACACACTGTTGCACAAATTAGGCTAGCGAAACAGCTCATTGTAGAGGCGATTAAAGAGTCAATCTATATTCCTATTTTGATATCCACACCCCTTAATGTACGATTTGACTAATTTCATCTAACTGTGGCTCCGTTCTGTGCAGATTTATGATGGCTGATGTGTTCCAGTACCTTTGATGTCGACATTTATCTCTCAAGAAGCATTGGTTATTCCTTCACAGAAGGTAGTAAAGCTATTTAAACTAAAGAAAATTAATTTATTACTGTATTATTATCTTAATGCGTTATGTTACTAACTAATGAATAAAAAAAACTGTCAATTGGTACTTTTATACTGAAGTCTTGTTGCTTGTGTCTATGTATAAACCTACAGGCTGCTCATTTGTTTTGAAAGAAAACTCTTCTAGAAATTGAAGCAGAGACTTTAACTTGATTGGAGGTTTGTGATCTATTACTTGTCTTTGATATTTGAACGAATGAGAGTCGTATGCTGTTTTATTTACACTTATCTTTGATGTTTGAACACACAACATAGTGCTAATGCTAACATTTTAAACACATTCAGCTTGATGGATCTCAGCCTTCAGCTGACAGGACAACAAACGTGATACACATTCAAATAAGTGGTACTCGGAGATTTTCAACAGCATTGAGGAGATTTTCAACAGCATTGTGTTTAAGGTGAGGTTTTTTCCATTCTAATCCCTAAAAAAACATTGAGGAGATTTTCAATTTTGTTTGAATACTTTCTGGTTTGATACTGTATAATGATTATTGGTGCTTTAGACTTGTTTCAATGGGCAATTTATGGTTTAACTGTTTTGGATTTTGGTTCGGTCAAGTAATATCTGCTGTAATTGTGATCCTATCAATTTTGTTATAGGCGAAAGAACCCAAAGCTTCAAAGAGGCCTGAGAAGCTGGAGTTTAGGTTGGGTGATGAATTTCTGTGGAAAAAGGTAAAGGGAGCAGAGGACCAAAGGAGCTGGTGTTTCATTGTGGGAAGTTTATGTGGATGAAGCAAAGGGGAGTGGACGAAAAGGCCACTGACAATGTCCATGATTCCATTGAGGGGAAAAAGCAAGTGGCGGCTGTAGATGTCGGTGATAGCAGATCTGTTGCTGGTGGATATGGATCATATGGTGATGGATTTGGTGGATATGGACCATATGATGGTGGATATGGACCTTATGGCGGTGGATACGGTAGACCATATGGTGGTGGATATGGACCATATGGCGGTGGATGTGGTGGACCTTATGGCGGTGGATATGGGAGTGGTCGTAACCGATGGTATGAGACTTTGAGTGATGAGAATGCAAATGGCTGTAGTATTATGTGATTAAAGCAGGTCTCTGAATTTTCTGGACAATTCCATCACTTGACTGTACAGCTGAGTATTTAGAATAATGTAATATCATATAGCGGAAAACTTGAAAAAGTGATAAATTTCGTAATAACCTGTTATTCTTCTAATGTCAATATGTACGGATAATTTCCATTCTTGTTCGTGTGATCGTGTCACATCCTTAAAGTTCAAGACCGTTAAAGTCCTTTATGGTAAAATCATCAACCGTTAGTTTATTCAACATACTAATTGTCCCCTTATCTAAACACCACCGTAATCTTTTATTAAACTGATGGTTTTAATGGCATAGAAGTGGTCTGCTGATTTTGCATCTGATTAGCTGGTTATATGTTGCTTAATTTCTTAAATTGTTGGTTCTGTTGTTGCTGGTGATAATATATTCATAACCTCCCCAGGTAACCCAGAAAAAAATAAATAAATAAATAAAAAGAAGACATCACTGCACACAACATATACTTCGACCAGTTTCCGAAGATGTAAAAAAAAAGTACAAATGCAACAACACATGAAAAAGCATGTTGATAAAACAAAAACTCACATCTGGGATATAATGTTACTAATGTTCAAACTTAATTAATTAAGCGTCTGCACCAGTTGGTTAACTTGTTCTTCAAGCTCTTCGGGCGCATGTGCTTATTGTTCTTCCTGAATTCTTCGTCCTCGTCTTTGTACTTTTCGGAATCTTTTACCATATTTTGAATCTCTAACGTGGAGAGTCTTCCATTTTTGTTAGTAATGATGAGTTTTTCCGTCTTACCAGTCGATAATATCTTCGCTGTGACTGTGAGGATACCGTTTGCATCTATGTCAAAGCAAGTCTCGATTTCCGAAGACTGTGAGCCGGCAGGAGGAATTCCAGAAATTGTAAAGTTCCCCAACAAATGGTTATCCCTAGTTCTTACTCCTTCACCCTGATACACCTGGAAAAGTGCCTCAGATTGGTTGTAATAAAGTGTAAAAAAAGTTTTCTTTATCTTCGTAGGTATGGGAGTGTTGTGTGGGATCATAACTTCAAAAAATTCTCCAATTGTTTCTACACCAAGTGACAAGGGAGTGACGTCTACGAGCAACAAATCACGAACACTGTTTTTTCCACTCAACTTTGCAGCCAGAACCGCTGCACCATATGCAACAGCCTCATCAGGATTGACACTCTTACAAAGCTCCTTCCCATTAAAATATTCTTGCAACATACGCTGGACCATTGGTATCCTAGTTGAGCCACCTACTAGAACAATCTCATCTACGTGTAATTTATCCATACTTGCATCCTTTAAACACTTGTCTAGAGTCTCAATGCAACTATCGAACAAGCTCATGTTAAGATCTTCGAATTTAGCTCGAGTGAATTTTATTGAAAAGTCAATCCCCTCATGCAAGCAATCCAATTCGATCGACGTCTCAGTAGCGGATGAGAGAATCCTTTTTGCTTTCTCACAAGCTGCTCTCAACCTCCCTAATGCTCTTTGGTTCCCTTTCACATCCTTGTCAAATCTTCTTTTGAAGTCACGAACACAGTGATCCACCATGCGATTATCAAAATCCTCACCTCCTAAACGAGTATTACCCGAAACAGCTATCACCTCAAACTTGTTACGACCCGCTCCCTCAATGGACATCAGAGACACATCAAAAGTACCACCACCCAAATCAAAGACGACAACATTCAGCTTGAGAGACTTCTTACTGTCTAGACCATAAGTTATTGCAGCTGCAGTAGGTTCGTTGATCATGCGAATGACATTTAAGCCAGCAATACTCCCTGCATCCTTGGTAGCTTGACGTTGTGAATCATTAAAATAAGCAGGGACTGTTATGACAGCTTCTTTCACATCTTCTCCTAGGTATGCCTCAGCGGTTTCTTTCATCTTGCCAAGAATCATGGATGAAATTTCTTCAGCGGTAAATTCCTGCTCTTGACCTTTGTAGGTGACAACCACCTTTGGTGCGTCGGAAGGCCCTTGTATCACCTTGAAAGGCCACAATTTCATGTCTTCTTGCACTTTGGAATCACTGTAATTCCTTCCAATTAACCTTTTAGCATCTGAAAATATAAATATTAACAGATAGTTAATTAATTATGGTTAATAAATTGCGAAGGAATATGGAATATGCAGATAAGTATCAAGTAGAATATATCCTAGACTCAACTTTTATTTTTCAGACTCATGCATCATGCACATGTGAAAGAGTTTAGGTTAAATTCATCAATATAACGATACATGATAGCATAATTAAGAATCATAAACTAAAAGGCATAACTTGTTATGAGCATACATATATAATGTTTCACAAAAATCATATTTGAATATAATAACTGACCAAAAATGGTGTTTCTAGAATTCATTGATTGTTGATTCTTGGCTGCATCGCCAATGAGACGATCTGCACGAGTGAAAGCAACACAAGATGGTGTTGTTCTATTGCCTTGATCATTCGGTACAATTTCAATCCGGTCATTCTTCCAAACAGCTACACACGAGTAAGTTGTTCCCAGGTCAATGCCGATCGCCGGTGTACTCCCCATTAATATGTATTCCTAAAGCTATGACGATAATTCAATGTAATGTAAGTTGAATCCCTGTGCCTTATGTACGTGACTTTATATAGCTTTTCACATAAGATTTGTTAACATTTTTATATCTTTGTAAGATCCTGACAAAATCTCATGGATGTAAAAAGAGTTACCATTCTTTTAATATATCATAAATCTTCTTTTTTTATTTTTTTTTTCCAAAATTGCAATATGCATAGTATATTTTTGCAAGATATGGGAAAATAATTATAAGATGTTAGGGATAATATGGAATGGATGTCCATATCTTTTAATATTAGCAGTTACCTCTTTTAGAGTATTGTATCTTGTGGAATACTCCACCTTGTAACTATATATACATGAGATGAATAATACAATTCTTTTATGTTTTGATCTTTATTCTTGTTCTTTATTTTCTTCTTAATTATTAGTTTCACAACACGTTATCAGCACGCTCACGATGTTTTGTCGATTTCAGGAGCACGTTGGTCTAAACATCTATCAAAAGATAGATCACAGGAATCTTACTATTTTAATTTTGACGAATGAAAATCAAATTTTGGCGTACGATCAAACTTTGGTCATTATAGAGGTAAGTTTTCTTTTTATGATAATTAATTAATACTTAAAGTTGCACTTTGCTCTTTCAAGATTCATGTTAGTATTATTTAATTAATACATATTTATTAAGTTAAACCCAAGATTACATACCACATATATTCTCGAATATAGTTTTGATAAGGAAAAAAAAAATCGTATATCTATTGTGTTAATTTATGCATGGCCTGACGTAAGTGTTTTCTTTATAAATAAGATTAAACAAACACCCCCTAATTTTCAACTTTTTGGACTTATGAGCTTATTGACTTAAGGTTGTGGCTTATTTAAATTTATAAGGCCAAGGTGATAGGCTTAAAAAATTGACATTATTTGTTTTTTCAAATATTCAATAAGCTAGGCTTGACCGAGTTTGTGTTCTGTCATTATATCAACATTTGATTCTGCAACTTTACTTGTGCAATCGAGAATTGAATAATCTCTTAAAACTGAATCTGAATCTGCTTGGGTAGGCCGTATGAACATAAAGCAGCAGGGTGACAAGAACGATAAGAAACAGAAAGACAAGAATGAGAAGAACCAGGACCACCAGAATAATAAGAAGGAGAAGAAGAAACTTCAAATCACGGTTATCACGCATCATCACCACTACTATCACTACAATTAATGTCTCACATGTTAATAAATTTTCTTATCAGTTAAGATGTAACCCAAAATATAATTTTGGAGATTGTTAGTTATGGAGACAGTAAGTTTGTTTATCTAAGTGGTATTTTGATGTTATATTCACACTGTGCCTATGTTTGTATTTCGTTTTTGCATTTTTTACATGTTGTGTGTTGTTTCTTATTTTGGTTATCACCTTAATTGCTTGACCCCTTCACATAGAATCCGTTAAGATAATTGTATTGCGGTTATTCCATTCTGGCAGTTAGACACTTTATGTCCGTGGTCTGGGTTGTTCCATTGAGAGAAAATGCATTTTCAGGAAGAAAAAAAATGCATTGTTAGTAATAAGCTTACTAAAGAGGATGCTAACATTTTGTACCATTAATGCTTTAAACAGCTTGAGCTAACGCTGTTCAACCAAATGGTTGCCTAGTGCGGTGCAGTTACTTGCTGCAAAGCCAATGCATCTTGCCTGTATGCCGAGACTTTGATGTTGGGAGCTACTGTATTGGTCTAATTTATGAACACGTTTTGATGTCCTATATATACTACTACTTTGTGAATCAATTAAGATGTTGCACCTATTTCGACATAGTATGTTATTTGTTCAACTAGTGGAATACAATGTTGTTTATTTCTAAATTTACAATTTCCGTGTTTTAATCACCATGTCCATGGTATATTGCAAGTCTTTGTGTTTCGTGCAATCAGCAGCTGTGCTTAGGTTTGCGTTTTGATTTGCTTTTTCGCTTGTTCTGTGATGCCTCAGTATCTCTTCTCCTCTCTTGCAAGGCTTCCTGTTTTGGTTAATTTTAGAGCATGATACAAACAGGTCGACTTGAACCCGAGTTAGCAAAAAATATTTAACCCAATACCCGACTCTATTTAGCATTCGTGTTATTCAGGTTGACCCGAATAACCCGAATAAGGTTATTGACCCAAGTAACCTGACCTGAATAGTTTTAGTCGGTTTCAGGTTCGGGTCAGATCAGACTTTTTACCACCCCTACTACCATTGCATTTTTTTACGAAGTAAACAAATTCAAACCCTGTAGTTTACTTAGAGCACTCGGTATGGGGCTCCTTTAACACGCCATTTGTCCCACTTTGTACCAGTGGAAACATTAGCCCTGTTTGGACTTACAATGCCATGAACATAAATACAAACTAAACAGATTCGAATAACTTAAATAGCAATAATATTTACTTTAGTCTTAACGTTCTTGCATATATTTGTGAATCATTTGTAATTTGTAAATCTTCTTTGGCTTTCTTCTCTTTTCATAAGTTTGGGCCTATTATATTTCATCAAGTGAAGAAGAAACGTTTATCGCTCACACTTATGGTGTCATTTGGCATGAAATTGCACAAAATGACCAAACGATTGAGTTATAAAGACATCCTTTGAACAGTGTCTATGTAAAATCGCGCTAAACATCATAAGTAGTTAAGTATTGAATGAGATCCAAAACAACAACAACTAAACAAAAGTACAAAAGATAATATCTCAGGAGTGGAAACTGAAAATAGTAAGCGAAAAGGAATCAATCTCATAATAGGAAATGATGGTTCAAGTTAAATGTTGCGGATGGATATGTATCGACACGTACCTGGTATCATTATTTATTTATTTATTATTGTCTTAGGGGGTCTTTATTTTAGCTTTCATTATAAGGGGGCTTATTGCTTATTATTCATAATTCATAAGTTGCTTATAAAACATGAGCTTTGGTGTTTGTTTAAGCTTATTTGGCTTGATTATGAGCTTATATAGCTAAAATAGGCTTATGTCGTAATTCATAAGCCTGGGTGTTTGTTTAAGCTTATTTGGCGTGCTTATTGAACTTTTGAGAAGCTCATAAGCTCAATGTTTTGAGCTAACTAGCTTATCAATGTGAGCTTATGGCTTATTGAAATTCATAAGCTCAAGTTGATAACTGGCTAAATAAGCTCATAAGCTCAAAAATTTGAGCTTATGAGCTTTTCAAAAGTTCAATAAGCTCATAAGCCGGCTAAATAAGCTTAACCCCAAAAGATAAAGAGGGGTGTTTTTGTAAGCTTATTAGTCTAGCTTACGAGCTTATAGAAATTTTTAAAAGTAAATAAGCTCAATTATTTGGACCTACGAGTTTATCAACTTAAACTTATGTACTCGACGATGTATGCTTGATCAAGGTAACCTACTCTTCTCGCTATCAGTTTTCCTTTCCGTAATATGCTATGTTTCCGACTGCCACACATTTTTTAGTATGATAAGTTAATAGTAATGAAAATATCTGGTGTGATTCCGTGTTCATAGAGTAGCTAGTAATCGGCACTATTGGAACTATATGTCTGAATGATCAAATAAAGGGTGATTGCTGGTGAGCCTTTGTTTTATGTTACAGTTATGGGATAGGATTGGGCGAGCACACATTATGCGGTTTATATTCATTTTTGAGTGATGTCGCAGATAGAGTGGTGCATTGAGGTGGAAGAGACATGTGGAAAATGTAGATATGTCTATTAGTACTGGTCAGTTATTAAAACGTGATTGGGTCAAAACGGTTAATTTTCTGAGAAGTGGCCCTTATTTGGATACGAAACTTCTTAAATAGTCTAATCTTACTATCAATTATGAAAAAGATATTACTCTTCAGTAATGAAGTTGGATTTTTGACTTTTAAACAATGATTCGTAACATAACTTCAGCACCACTAGAAGAGCTTGATCTTTCTCCCTGTTTTCGTATGCTTAACATCCACCGCCGTAACCTTGTTATCTTCGTGTTTGATCTCTTTAAGTCGTAGAAACAGCAGCTAAACCTCAATGCTAACTAATTGGAACTGTTCTTGGCTTCATTACAGAATGTAATTTTCTACAAACAAGAACTTTGTATCAATACGTGGAATCTAAACTCAAAAATTAAAATCCGAATCCCTTTTTCATATGTCTTGCTCCTTTAAGCATATGTTTTTATATGAATTAGTAATATGGAGTGATAAATCAACAATAGCTTGAAGCTGAGATAATGTTCTTAAACAATGTTTATGACTAATTCTAATATAAATTAGGCGATCTAGATTTGATTTGGCAAGATCGAACTGCTGTAGCTTCGATTAACTGTCACAAAGGTGAAACAAGCCGTGCCAAGTCTGACCTTGGTAAGGCTTGAGCTCGACTCAATTAATATCCATACCCTAAAACCAAGCTCGGACTTGGCATGAAAAATTTGCTGTAAAAAAAATACAAACAAAACGGGCCTATTATTAATACATAATAGGTCCAGCTTTTAACGTTGTAATTACAAGTAAAAGGATCGAAGTTCTATATAACGCTAGTACAGCACCAGCTTTTGGTATATTCAATATGCATGGTGTATAGTTTACTAGCCAAGTGATAAAAGTGCCATTTATTCTATTTCACAAACACAACTTGTAACAAAAGTGCCACCTAGAAACACCTACATTTTGGATGATGTGATTAAATCAGTACTAATCAAGATTCATTTAGGAAATGTTTTAGATTGCACTTGCAAAACAGATTATGCGTTTTCAAAAAGCACGTCTCGGTCAGTTTTTTTTTTCTTCCCAAAAATGCATTTTTCTAAATTTTAATTCACTGGAACAACCCAGGCCACGGCCATACAGTGTTTAGTACCATACAATTTAAGCCTGAAATTTGGAAACATTAACAGTACAAACGAGGAGACAGAAACAAGTGCCTTTTCTCGTAGCTTCTAGCCTGAAGTCTAACGGAAGTGATAAAGCGATTTATAAAACCATATAATTCCTGGGAGAATAACAATGTTTATGCTGAATAAGTTTTAAGAGATTAGTCATGGTCATCTAAATCTGCTTGATTAGTGCCCGTGTTTTAGTAGATGGCCTATAATAAATTACTATATAAATCTGTTTGGCGATTTATCGATGTTTAGCATATATGCAAGTCTGATACGATTTTTATAACTAATGTCAAGCAAATGGAAGTGTGTCTTTACAAGAAATCAGGTGAAGGATCTTTTCATTAATTACCAACCCATTTCCTTCTACTGCTCAAAAATTAGACAATGCTTCCTACAACATCAATCAAATTGCAAACGTAAGGGATCGATCCCTCTTTTCTAGACCTATATTCTTGTTCATGACATCCATACGTGTATGTATGACTTAAAATTACACAACCATATAGATGATGTCTTGAAACTGAACTATCATAGACTATGTCGAAACAATGTTCCTAGCATTGATATTAATAACCGAGTGTGAGCTAGACACTATACTACAATAACCGACTATACTGTACGTACCTAGGAAGGGGTCAAACAAGTAAAGCAATTAAGGCCGTACCTTATACGTAGTTAGTATCATGCTCTGAAATTAACCCAAATAGGAGCCTTCCGAGAGAGGACAAGAGATACTGAATCATCACTTAACAAGCACAAAAACAAAACAAAACACAAACCTAAGCACAGATGCTGATTACACGAAACACAAAGACTTGCAATATAGGCATATAGCATAGACATGGTGATTAAAACAAGGAAATTCTGAATTTAGAAATAAAGATTGAATTCCACTAGTTGAGCAATGACATACTATGTCGAAATAGTTACATCTTAATTGATTCACAAAAGTAGTATTAAATATCGGACTTTAAAACGTGTAGACCAAGAAGAAAATGTCAACAACAAACATTACCAAGCTAAGAGCATCAAACAGTGTATTTCGCAGTGAGCGCTAACTAAACTCTATAAAAAGGTGGAAAAACGGGTGAGTCAGGGGGTTGGGAAACGGATCAAATAGGGCAAGTCGTTAGCAAGAGTTGTCTTGGTAGATAATATATACCAATGGAACAACCCAGGCCACGGCCACAAAATGTCTAAAGTGCCATAATGGAATAACTGTCATACAATTATCTTAGACAGGTTTTATGTGAAGGGGATCAAGCAAAGGTGATAACCTAAATAGGAAACAACATACAAAGACAACATGTACAAATGCAAAAACCGAAGGCACGCTGGATATAACATCAACATATACCATTCTGAGATAAAAAATCTTACTGTCTCCATAAGTAACAATCTCCAAAACTATAGTTTTAGTTACATCGATCTTAAGTGATTAGAAAAAAAATTAACATGTTTTTGACCTATTGGATAATACAAGAAGCCCCATGGTTTTCATCCGAAAAGGAATCAAAAACACTTGGCTGGTGGGCTGGGGCATAGTGGTGGGCTGGGCCAACACTTAGCTGGTGGTCTGGGGCAAAGTGGTGGGCTGGGCCAAGACTTGGCTGGTGGGCTGGGGCATAGTGGTCGGCTGGGCCAAAGTGGTAGGCTGGCCAAAGTGGTGGTAGTGATAGTGGTGGGCTGGGCCAAAGTTGTGGGATGGGCCAAAGTGGTGGAGCTGGGCCAAAGTGGTAGTAGTGATGGTGGTGCTCGATAATTTTCTTGTTCTTCTTTGTCTCCTCCTCCTCCTCCTCATCCTCATCCTCATCCTCATCCTCGACAACATGCTGGTCTGCCAAAGCACAAGCAGATTCAGTTTCAACAAGAGAAGACACAACATTCAGACATTTAACTAGCTAGTGTACATGTGAAAAATAGAAGTCTATCGAAACAAGCAACATTGAGAAACATTTCGTAAGAATGTAAACTATGCCAGTGAAGTAAAATAATTAACGTTGATATAAAGCCCAAACTATACAACCAATTATGAAAGTGATTTAATGTTGATAATAACAAGCGAATCAGCTTAGCAACTGTGTTAAACGCAACAAAGATGGCCATATATATACAATCGAAAGTAAAGGAAAACAGAATCAATTAAACAGTCTAAACAGATCGATATTTGCACAAATCATTAACAAACAAAGAATATAATAATAAAGTTATACACCTCTCACCTGGTGGTTTGCTAGTCCCATTCATCTTGTCATAAAAAGCTTCAATCACCTGTTTTACTATGTCTTCCAATTGTTGGTCCGATAATTCAACTTTTTCAATTTCTTCTGGTTTTGGTTGCTGGCTACCGCAATATTTATTAAATTCTTCATCCTGTTGTTCTAACTTTTGAGCATCTTTTACCATCGTCTCAATCTCATCCTTGGAGAGTCTTCTCTTTTCGTTGGTTATGATAAGTTTTTCCGTCTTACCAGTTGATAATATTCTTGCCGTGACCGTCAGTATACCATTTGCATCTATTTCAAAGCATGTCTCAAATTCTGAATCCTCACAACAGGCAGGAGGAAATCCAGTAATTGTAAACTTCCCTAACAAATGGTTATCTGTTGATCTACTTCTTTCACCTTGATACACTCTGAGAGTTACTTCACATTGGTTGTCATAACTTGTAATAAAATTTTTGTATATCTTTGTAGGTATTGGAGTGTTCCGCGGGATCACAACACTGAATACATTTCCATGTAACTCTACACCAATTGACAAAGGAATGACATCCATGAGCACTAAATCATGGACATTGTTACTTCCACTCAACTTTGCAGCCATAACAGCTGCACCATATGCAACGGCCTCATCAGGGTTCACACTCTTGCAAAGCTTCTTGCCGTCAAAATATTCCTGCAACATACTTTGGACCACTGGTATCCTAGTCGAGCCACCTACTAGAACAATTTCATCTACACGTGATTTATCCATACTTGCATCCTTTAGACACCTGTCTAAAGTCTTGAGGCAACTATTGAACATGCTCATGTTGAGTTCTTGAAATTTAGCTCGAGTAAAATTCATAGAAAAATCTATCCCCTCATGCAAGCAATCCAATTCGATAGATGTCTCAATAGTGGATGAGAGAATCCTTTTTGCTCTCTCACAAGCTACTCTCAACCTCCCTAATGCTCTTTGGTTCCCCTTCAGTTCCTTGTAAAATCTCCTCTTGAATTCTTGAACACAGTAATCCACCATGCGGTTATCAAAATCCTCACCTCCTAAGTGAGCGTCACCCGAAACAACTATCACCTCAAAGTTGTTACGAACCCCTCCCTCAATGGTCATTAGAGAAACATCAAAAGTTCCACCACCCAAATCAAAGACAACAACATTTAGCTTGCCTGGTTTCTTATTATCTAGACTATAAGTTATTGCAGCTGCTGTCGGCTCGTTGATCATGCGGATGACGTTTAAGCCAGCAATACTACATGCATCCTTTGTAGCTTGACGTTGTGAATCATTAAAATAAGCAGGCACCGTTATGACAGCATCTTCCACGAGTACTCCTAGGTATGCCTCAGCGGTTTCTTTCAACTTGCCAAGAATCATGGATGAAATTTCTTCGGCCGTAAATTCCTTCTCTCGACCTTTGTAGGTGACAACAACCTTTGGAACATCAGAAGGCCCTTGTATCACCTTAAAAGGCCACAACTTCATGTCTTCTTGCACTTTGGAATCGCTGTAATTCCTTCCAATTAATCTCTTAGCATCTACAAATAAATATATACATCCACAGTTAGTTATAGCCAATAAAGAGCAAAGTAAAATAATAAACTAAATCAACAAAGTAAATTCATGCCACCAATATTAAGGTTGGTGAGCCAAAACATACTTATTTAGTTTTAGGACACATGCACTGATGCACACATAAAGGACTACACTACAGTCGGTAAACGACCAAAAATTTATAATTATAAACGTTGCATAAAATTCATAAGCTTAAAGTTGTAACTTAAGAGATCCTTCTTTAACCACACGTATAAAGGACTACACTAGCTTCTACAATATCAAGAGCCGACTTTATGATGGCGTGGCTCTCGTAAACAATGACTTGGTGTCATGATTTAATCCAGATCAGCCTGGAACGTGACTCGTAATTTGTATATTGTAAGTAGATGTAAACAATAATGGTTAAGTCACAATTTGTATACTGTAACTAGATGTTATAACAATATGACTGTCGAAATAAAGCAAAATAAAGTTGTTTGTCAATATTTGAATGAAAAAACTGACCAAATATGGTATTGGCAGAATTCATTGCTTGTTGATTCTTGGCAGCGTCGCCGACGAGACAATCTGCCCGAGTGAAAGCAACACAAGAGGGTGTTGTTCTGTTGCCTTGATCATTCGGTATGATCTCAACTCGGTTATTCTTCCAAACAGCTACACACGAGTACGTTGTTCCTAGGTCAATCCCGATCGCCGGCCTGCTGCCCATTGATTAATATGTGTGTATTCTAAAGCTATTATGATAATTCAATGTGCAAATGTTCTTTTTTTTTACGTATGTGCGTGACTTTATATACATCATTCATAAGATTTCTTACCATTTTCACTTTTTTACTTTATATATACCGTGCGTGACTTTATATACATCTTTCAAAAGATTTCTTTTATATGAAATCTTTCATAAGATTACTTACCATTTTCATATTTATAGTTTACATGGCTTTTAGGCATGCATATCGTCACAAAATCTCATATATATTCGCTTAAAACAGATTTCAAGCTACCATTTTTACAACAAACTTTCCATTTATCAGAATTCTAATGACAATGATCGAACAGTAAAAGCGTAAAGAACGAAGTGCAAAAATAGTCCTTTTGCTTTTCATGCAATTACACAACGGGTCCAAAAAAAGTGCAAAAATGGTTCTCGAGGTAACTTGTCATTATAAAAACAGTCCCTGAGTTAGACTTGAGGATTGTTTGTTTAACGGAACTTTACATAAATGGTATGTATTAGTTACCTAACTTTATGTAAACCGTCCCAAAATACAAAGTTACATATATAGTCAATGTTTGTTACGTCACATTACGAAAATCGTCCATAAATTCAAAATTTATAATACTTTTGGCCCATTGTCTTAAGGTTTTGCATAAAAAAAATTTTAACTTGATAATCTTAAGAATAACTAGACTACCATGTTTTCTACTAGTTATAATACCCGTGCACGCACGGGGTTTTTTCTAAAATTATTAATTACAAATAGTTATTAATTAGTAAACAAACAATTTAGTGTGTCCTAAATGGTTTTACTTATGACTAAAATATGAAATCTTAGCAATTTACCTCAGTATCCAAGAACCTTGAAACAAATTCAAAATTTTTAAATGTTGGTGCAGCGGTAGCATGTAATTTATTAAAAAGAGAAAAAAAAATGTATTTTTAAATACATATAAGATAAACATGTGGCGTATATATTGTCATATAGTTGGTTACCATTCAAAAAACCTGCAATTTATCAAAATTGATTCAATTGTAAGACAAAAATTAGATAAAGTAATAATCGTTTCCTTCTTGCAATACTTGTGGAGCCACCATCCGCAAAAAGGACCACAACATCATGGTTATTTTATAACTTAAATATAAAATGTAATATACCAACTTGATGTGTTTTACATGGTCTAAATGTCACAATAAAACCGACAAATCATCACTTTACAAAATCCATAGTATAAAGTTATAAACCAAGGTCGATGTTATTGAATTGAGACCAATGCTACGTTTTTTTTTCCTTTTCGGTTCTATAAGCATCGACACCAAAAGGGTACACACAATCGCTAGCAATGGCATCAATCTTTTTGTTCACTCACTGCACCATTTACTTAAAAAGTCCCACCAAATCTTGATATTTCAAGTCTTTATTTCTGTTTACAGACAATATGGTCTCCCGAACAGGTTCAACTCGACCTCTTGCATGGTAAATCGGCATCAAACCTTCCTTTCATCCCACTCCTCTTATTCAACTAAACCTACACACTTTTCCATGTATAAGTTGTCAATACATAAACCAACACCTAAAACCGTAACTTATAGAAGTTTAAAATTTAAGAATAATAATAACTTCGAAAAACTAACTTGATATATTAAATAGAAATGGTACCTGATTCTAACTTTCAATTAGATCTTCCTAAGATGCAATCCGTAGTTCAGGTAACACATTTAATAAAAAAATATCTCTCGATTTCTTAGACATACTTCAGTACACTTGATACGAACTGCATATCTACATTAGCCATGTTTAGCAATAAACAGCATTGCCATTGCACACTTCTATCCATTTATTTTTATATTGCATTTGCTTATAAATAATAATTGCTCCCAAAGGTGGCTCGGGTGGGACGTCCGTCGTAAAAAAAATAATAAATAATTAAAAAAAAGTTTAAATTTTTCTATAAAAATCGAATTAAGAGGTTGCATACATTAACTATGGACTTTGGGCGACTTTCTACCCCTTTGGCTCGTTCTTTTAGCTAAGGTTTTTATTAGACCCGTTTGAGATACAAACACAGCCAAATCAACTCATTGATAAGTTGATGGGTCAAAATTGCCACATTTACTGAAAAGTCGTTTGCATTATATCAACATTATGCACCTGAGTAGGACAGTCTTCCCGGGAGCAAGACCATAGGAATCTTTTGAATCTTTCATTGTAAAGTCAGATTTCTTGATATAGACCATGTTTGAGACAGGGACCTGAGAGAAAAGAGAGCAAACAATGCACTTAATAAAAGTATAAAGATTGATACAAACTTATAAAAAGAGGCATACGTTAATAACAATGTCAATATAAGTTCATCCCATGAAAGATTGAGAGGGTGACGGCTAGGAACAACCTTGATAAGTTTTCCATCGACACTAATTGCACCATTACCAACAACCTAACGTCACCTTAATGGTAGTACCCAACAACACATTATCACAAAATGGTGAAAACTTGGAATCATGCTTTATGAACTTATACCCTTTGCATTAACTGTGGTAATATTTTACTTACATTATTGACACGGCTGTGTCGTTAATAACCACGACTTACAGTGTGGAGTTTTCACGTCTGTGCTAGCATCGGAGAAATTTCCGACAAATACGCCTGAAACCGTTTTGTAACATTCAATTTAGCGACGGTCTCAACCTGAACAACGCCTAATTATACTGCAACATAATTCACAGTGATTTTTTTAACAGGAAATTTTGGGGACAGAATTACTCATCAAAAGACAAAAATGTTAATACATTTGACACTAAACCTTGCTCCATGTGATCTAACTGAACCTATCCATAGCAAAAAATTCTTGCATATATTTAAAATCACAAATTTCAAGTGACACATAAATGTTTTGTTGCATGATTTCATCCAATTTAAAAGATTGTATATGCGGAAATATATACCTGTCATGGAGGGCCACCATGGATAAAATCCACTTATCCGGGTCGAGGATGATTTTTTATCTCATCCTCTAAGCTTTGCAGCCAGTTCGTTAGTTGCACCTATAAGTTGTTTAAACTTTAAATAAGCACTGCGAAACAGATAAAAGACTCGAATCAGCCATTTGAAACTATGTGGTAAAAGACTAAGGTTCTGAAACATATATTGGTCTCTTAGTTTATAACACTCCAAATAACCCCTATAAGTAGTTTAAATAAGCACTACAAAAAAGCCATATAAGTAGTTAAAATAAGCACTCCAAAATAGCCCCTATAAGTAGTTTAAATAAGCACTCCAAAACAACCCTATAAGTAGTTACAATAAGCACTCCAAACATCCCCTATAAGTATTTTAAATAAGCACTAAAAAACGGCCCTATATGGAGTTTAAATAGGCACTCCACACAATCCCTATAAGTAGTTTAAATAAGCACTCCAGAACAATCCTATTAGTATTTAAAATAAGTACTCCAGAACAATCCTATAAGTATCATAATTTTGTTTTATAATAAACATAAAACAGGGCAACAGTAAAAATAATAGTAATTGTGCAACTACGTAACGTTGAGCATATTTGAGTACCATTTTAATGTAGTAGAAACAAATGCAAGTACCTGCGTATATGTATCATTGTATAATTGAGCTGCTTATTGAAACCGTTTTAGTTCACTATTTATACTCTTTCAAGATATGTCGTATCATGTTCATATATTACAAAAGTATTGACCAACTGGAGACAAAAGTTATTCTAAAACAACCCATTTGACAGATTTATGAAACTTTTATGTGTGGCATATGATATGCAGTTATTCATATAGATGAGAAACACATACGTAGTGTTTTTATAATAGTTAGTGTTTCAAACATGAGAAACAAAACATAGTGTTTATATAGTAATGCCATTAGTTTAATAAAATGATTTAGTTACATTAAAAAAAATCTTTGGCCACTTTTAATCCGTTAGACTTATTTGCTTAAAATTTGTCTTACATGTCTGAACCGTTTGAGGTAAAAAGTTAACCCGATTAAGTTGTTCATGAGTGAATGGGTCATAAAATTTCACATGTAACCATATGTTTCAAATAGTCAACACTAAAATTGGTTCATACTTTATCCGAAAAACATTGAAAAGAATAATGGTACCTTGAACACTAAAACACGTGGATTGATGGAAAAACAAATATGACCAAGAGATGAAACTGAATCCATTTATTTATAAACAAACGGGTCAAAATGGCATCTGCAGATAAACTGTAAGTTGTCATTTGGAAGTTACAATGTCAATGAGACAATACTCCAATCAAGTTAAGTAAGTCACTTCAAAAATTCGAACAGTCTTCTACTGGTCGAAATATTTAGTCGTTTGAATACAATTCACCTTCATGTGTTTGCAATAAAAATCAACACACGTAGCAATATCTATATATTAGGCGAAACATATTACGAACCCCATACGAAACAATACAATTTGTGAGAGATTAGATAGAATATCTATGGATAAATTATACATGTTTGTTACAAATATCACTACACAAATCAGTAGGTCTAAATAGCCCCTAAAAACATTATGGCTTACAGAATTCCAAAAGAATTTGTTGGCTGGAAAACTCGCATTCGAAAATGCCTAATTTGTTTTTTGAAAAGTTTGAAAAATCCTAATTGAAATTGTTACAGCACATAGAGGATTGCACTAAAGATAGTATAAAACAATTTGAACAACTCTGATAATTCCAAATCAAACAAACGTCTAACACCACTTTTTCCTATCAACTATTAAGTTTCAGTACATACCCACTAAAAAACCCCAAATGTTTTTATCAAATAGGTACTAAAAACATAGCTGAACTAACAAATCAAACTATAAACATCATCAAAACCACAACTTTTTCACATGGACCTTCTTAAAAACTAATAATATCAAATGAGAATTCAACTAATATGTAATAACCTATCAAGATTAAAGTGGGTTTAAAGTGACAATAGAATCTTTATAAAAAAAATTATTTGTCTTTAGATTTATTACCTTATGATGAGAGTTTAAGTTTTATTACCTTAGATTAATAGATTGACTGATGTTGATTTAGGATGTAAAATCAGTAAATCACACCTTTTTGCCATTGAGGAATAGGTGAAGGAATGGATCGCTGGGTAAAAGATAAGAAGGAAAAGGAGGGCTTTTTTTTTTTTTTTTTTTTTTTTTGCCTGAATCTGGGCATTTAGTTTTTTTTTTTTCATTTTTTACCCTAAAACTTCTAAAACTTAACTCCGCTTTCATTAAGTTTTAATTTCTTTCAAATTTGACACGTATATTTTTTCACCATTTTTTTGTCACAAAACGAAATTAAGCAAACTTTGACCAAATTGGATTCAATTTTGACTTTTAATTAGCCAATCACGTCGTTCGATTTTGTCTATGTGGCAAAATCGAGCTCTCCTATTGGTCCAATTTTTTTTTCAATGAGAAGGGTTTTACAAAAACACTCCAAAATGATGTAATTCTTTTATTATATAAAAGATTTAATTTTTCTAAAATAAGTTATAATGTCTTCGTCGAACGATTTAATATTACGACTTACGAGTATTAGTTTATTTTAAAAAAAAATGCTTTGTACACGTTTCAAGCAATTTATTAGTGAAAACTAAGATTTAAATGAGATATTAAAATAACATAAATGTTTCACACAAAATGTTCTCGTTATAAATAAAAGTCATCAGATATGCTATGATTTAGTTGCCTTATAAATTGCATTAATGGAACTTTGAACAAGTCACAAGTTCACATGTGAGCAATATTTAAAAGCTTTATTAAAAATATTAAAAATATTGAACATGCGTTTGCCGGGAGTCGAACCCGGGTCTATTGCTTGGAAGGCAATTATCCTAACCGTTGGACTACAAACGCTCCTTTCTATCATCATTTGACAATCTTGTCTCTTCTGTGTTACCTCCAAAACTAAGGCTTCACACTTTTAGGGACTTTTTTTTTTTTTTTTTTTTTTTTTTTTTTTTTTTTTTTTTTTTTGTCTTTGTCTTTACATTTATTCTTATTGTGTATATAATCTATTGATAAATTTTGGACTGATTACTAATTGAAACTGTTTTTGGCTTATTTAAAGAATATTAGTTGTGTGTACAATGTTCTAGTTCCGCTATATACCGAGGTTTTTGGTTTATTGGTATGAGAATGGCCGAGAAGTTTTGAATTCAAATCTTGTTGAAAACATTTGTGAAATATTATGTATGAGATAAGACTCTGTAAGCGTGTAATAAATTGTTGTTTTGAAAAGAGTAATTCAAGACGTTAAGTTGCAAATAACAAGTTAACATTAACTTACAAAAGTGGGCCGGAAGATGTCATAAACTAGGCCAGCCAAAGTTTAAAACTTGGATTCGATATAATAACGGGGGGCAAACAAAAAAAACTCATACAACTGAAATAAACGAGGCGGCAGAGGAAAGGTTTCTCAAGGGTTGTTGCCGCCTTCTGTTGCTGATGACCGATTCGCCCCCATAATCAACAACCCTTTCATGTTTGCTGAACGTACGTTTATCTATCTTTACTACATATAAACAACAAGGAAAAAAAGATATAATAACGGGAGTCATAGCGTTGACCTTTGTAATAATAAAGTCTAAGTCCACCATTAACCTTTTGTCAAAGATACAAAATTAGCTAATTGTATTTTAGTGGATAATCATTGACCAAATATGCATGTTAGCAAATAAATTACTCCGTAGATGATTAAATAGTCACAAATAATCTCTCAGTCAAATAAATGCAATGGGTCTTGGTATCATATCCACATGATATGATAATCTTATCAACTAAACAACTTTTGTTTGTTTGTCTCTTTTAACTAACTTTTAGTTTTAGAGAACACCATAAAGTCACAGGAATCGCAGAACCAAAACAGATAAAACTGGAACAAAAACAGAAACAATCACACGCAATATAACTGGAATTAACTCTTCAATTAACAAAGAAAAATAAGCTCAAAAACTCTGATGATTCACACACCACTACAGGCTCAGCAGGTTGTGTTTATATAGGGGTTGGAACATGCTTACCAATCCTTATCATACTACAACTCTAACTTAATAAGATAATCCTTATCCTACTAAAACTAAAGAGTCCTTATTCAAATATAATTCGACCTACATGCTTGGGTCTGTTCGACTGCCCATAAGCTCGGGTCAGACATTAGCCCAACACACCAAATCCAGTCGTAGAAAGTAAATATTTTCTCCATTCAAATGACAACTAGTAGGAGTTATTATGATTTAAGACTACGGGTGTGTTTGGTAAAATTAATAGTGAGCTGTGAGCAGTAGTTACAGGTCATAACTCACCGCTCACAGCTTCTTAAAGAAGCATTGAAAAAATGAGTATTCTTACAAAATAGCAAAGCTCATCGCTTTTTTGCCAGACGAACAATAAAAATCAAAAAGCTCATTGCTCACTGCTCATCGCCCCAAAAAGCTCTGCACCAAATATGCGGTTTGATACAAACAATTTTTTATCTATATCTTTACTATATACAGGTAAAAATTAAAATAAAATTTGTATACTTAAAAAATGAGTAAAGTTCAATTAGTGATATACATTTGATTGTAAATATAACAATATCCAGTATTAAGTTAATTTTTTAATCTTCAAACATTTCATTAGTTTTGGTTTCTAACCGATAGATCTTGTAACGATTAAAATTGAACCCTTAAGTATTGTATCAAATGTGACACCAAAATATTTAAACTACAACTCTACAATTTCACAAGTTTGCCGTTATACACCGTCGTTATACGCTGATATTCGTCTAGTTAAATTGAACATATTAAAGTCAAGATCGAATTCGAGTTTTGTACAAAAAATATGTTAGATCCTTCTTGATAGGCATATGAATGAACATTAACTTGTGGCACAAGATCTTGTAGCATATTTGCACGAAATTTCTGACAACAAATAGGAAAAAGAACATATTCCTCGTGAATCAGAAACATTCCTACAAATGTAGTCTCTTCCACATGTCTAACAAAAAGTATTTTTTAAAATTTTAGAAGTGTTTTTTATTTAAAATATATTTTTTGTTTTGTAACTGAGTGTTTAGCTTTCGAGTAATCTTTAAACGCTCTTATTTTAAACAAAAAAAGTTAATGAAAAAAATATTCAAGCTTCATATTATTTTACATTTTACAACTACAGTTATACTATTAATTTCCTTTAAAAAAAATAAATAAATAAATAACGTTATCAAATCTTATCTTTCATGAGATATAGAGAATGTGAGATGTACACAACCTTAACCCTATCTAAAAGTAAAGAGGTTGCTGTTAAAAAACACTGCTAACTCACACTGCTATTTTCAAAAGTAAAGAAGTTGTTATAATTTTGTTAGGGGGTGTTTGATTTTATATGTGGCTTATGAGCTTATTTGTATTTCAGCTTATATTTCATAAGCATTAATTTTCCGGCTTATTTTAAGACTTTTGAGCTTATATAAGTTTGTTATGATCCCATGAATCTCAAAATAAGCCATAAAACTAAAACTTATGAAATATAAGCCGAAATCAAATAAGCTCGTAAACCCGCATATAATCTCAAACAAACACCCCTTAAATGGCAACTATTAAAACCTATCCATAACATCAAGGACCAATAACAAAACCCCCATAACTTCAAAAACACCCTCTCATAAATAACCCCCCAGTCAACAACACCACACCACCCCCAAACCCCCCCTCACGACGGCGCGTGAACTCCACGCTCCCAAATCATGACCAAATTCATCTCAATAATAACATCATCAATCATAACAATTCTGATCTACAGTTGTATTAACACAGCATCTGGAGAGGAACAACAATTTAGCGGCGCAGTGTTCGGCGTGAATTCGAAATTCTCCGGTAAAGAAAGGTCGTTAAGTTTGTTTAAAGCTCATGATGATATCCGGCATCTTCAGATTCTCGCAGCTGGCGTTGATCTGCCTCTCGGTGGTACCGGTCGTCCTGATGCCGTTGGGTATAAAACACACACACACGCACTAAATACACACTTTTTTTTTAACACATAGTTGTTGTTTATTTGTTAGTTTATGTGATTGTGAATTATTAGTTTTTTTATAGAATTAGTTGAGATATAGGCCTTGTTAGGTGTCATTTTTATGCAGTGAGTTCGTAATTTCGTCCGTTATGCCGTTACTCGTGCGCGCGCACTTTGTTTATTAGATTAGCTAATTTTAGGTTTTTATAGAATTAGTTGAAAATGTAGGCGTTGTTAGGTTGAATGAATGTTATTTTGATATATAATTTGGTTCGGGTGCTGTTAGGTAAAATATACGCGCGTGAATTATTGTGACTTGTAGTTAGTGAATGCGTAATCAGCAACATTTTTATGCAGTGAATTGGTTGAAATAGGCGTAGTTAGGTTAAATGAATGTTAGTTTAATATGATCATATGAATGAATTAGTCGGAATGTAGGCGTTGTTAGGTGTCATTTTACTGCGTGAATTCGTTTCGTTCAGATGCTGTTCGGTAAAACACATGTGCGCGCACTTTCACACAGTTTTTGTGGAGTATTTGTTAGTTTATGTGATTGTGATTTGTTTAGCTAGTTTTAGGTTTTTATAGAATTAGTCGTAATATAGGCGTTGTTAGGTGGCATTTTAATCGACTGAATTCGTAATATCGTCTGGATGCCGTTGGGTAAAATGTACGCGCGTGAATTATTATGACTTGTAGTTAGTGAATGCGTAATCAACAACAATTTTATGCAGTGCATTAGTTGAAATGTAGGCCTTGTTAGGTGTCATTTTTATGCAGTGAGTTCGTAATTCCGTCTGGATGCCGTTTGGTAAAAGACGCATGTGCGCACACAGGTTGAATTAGATTAGCTACTTTTAGGTTTTTATAGGATTTGTAATTTGGTTGGATGCCGTTAGGTAAAATATACGCGCGTGAATTATTGCGACTTGTAGTTGGTGAATGCTTAATGCCGTAATAGACGACATTTTTATGCAGTGAATTGGTTGAATAGGCATTGTTAGGTTAAATGAATGTTAGTTTGATATGATCATATGAATGAATTAGTCGGAGTATAAGCGTTGTTAGGTGGCATTTTTAACCAGTGAATTCGTACTTTCGTTTTGGATGGCGTTAGGTAAAATATACGCACGTGCACTTTTACACATAGTTGTTGATTGATACCATTTGTTGCTAATTTGTGTTCATGTTCTAGTTTATATGATTGTTATTTATTGTGACTTGTGTAATTAGATTAGCTATATTAGATTTTTTATAGAATTAGTCAATATAGAGGCGTTGTTAGGTGGCATTTTTATGCAGTGAACTTAATTTTGTCTTGATGCCGTTAGGTAAAATATACATGCGTTTTGTGACTTATAGTTAGTGAATTTGTAATCAACAACAATTTTATGCAGTAAATTAGTTGAAATATAGGTGTTGTTAGGTTAAATGAATGATATTTTGGTATGATTGAATTAGTCGAAGTATAGGCGTTGACGCGTTGTTAGGTGACATTTTTGTCTAAGTTCAAAAAAAAAGGTGACATTTTTGTCCACTGAATTCGTAGTTTCGTCCGGATGCCATTCGGTGAAAAATACGCGCGCGCACTTTTACACATAGTTGTTGATTGATGCTCTCTGATGTTGTTAATTTGTGTATATATGTTAGTTCGGTTAATTTGGATTACCGATTTTAGGTTTTTATATAACTGGATTAGAATTAGGTTAAATGAATGTGTAGTAGTTGTGATTAAAAGTGCCAAAAACTAGGTGGTGTTAGGTGGCGGTTTAGTCATGGAAATGAAAGCCAGAAAACAAGTTTTGTTTGTGAAGGAGCTTAAACAAATGAATTTCTTGTTTGTGCGCATTTGTTAAAAAAAAATGAGCTTGTTTATGTTCACATATGTTAGCTCACATTGCTAAACGAACATCCATAGCGTATATAGTCTGGTTGATTTAGATTAGCATTTTTAGGTTTTTGTAGAATCAGTCGAAAACTCGAAATGTAGGCGTTGTTACTTGTTAGGTAAGTGAATGTTAGTTTGATATGATTGAATCAGTCAAAGTAGAGGCGTTGTTAGGTGCCGATTTTATCCAGTAAATTCGTAGTTTTGTATGGATGCCATTTGGTAAAACACATGTGCGCGCACATTTATAGACTACAAGGTGGCGTTGTTTGTTTGTGCATATGTTTTAGTTTATATAATTCTGATTTATTGTGACGTATAGTGAGGTTTATTTTGATTAATCTCAAGGTTTTATATAACTGGATTAGAATTAGTCGAACTTAACGGACACGGATGCTAAAAAAATGAATATTCTTGTTCGTGTGCGCTCGTTAAGAAAATGAGCTTGTTTCTGTTCGCTTAGATTAGAATTAGGACAAATCAAAATGCTGATATAAAATGCTGATGATAGTTTGTGTTTTTGATAATTTGATATAATTGAATAAATTGAAATATAGGTTTTGTTGTTATGTGGCGATTTCATCCGTGGAAATGGAGGATGTGAAAACAAGTTGATGTTAGTGAATTGGAGCCAAGAATTTTTCCTAGTGGGTTTAGAAAACATATAGTGCATATAGGAATGTAATATTGCTTGATATTTAGTTGCACCGGAATACCTGACTTGTTTGTATGGCATAAGAGCTCACAACATACACCACTATCCAATTCGTAAATTCTTTTTGGATGCCGTTCGGTAAAACAAACGTGTGCGCACACTATTACACACAGTTGCTTATAACTTGATTCAATTTGTTGTTGTTAACTTTGTGTGCATGTGTTTTTGTTATTGTGATTTTTATTATAACTTATAGTTAGGTTGATCTAAATTAAGCTAATTTTAGGTTTTTCTATAACTGGATCAGAATTAGTTGAAATAGGAACGTAAACGAACCGAAGGAACACAAACAGGCCAAACTTTTACACACAGTTGTTGATTCATACTATCTGTTAGTTTATATGATTGTGATTTTATTGCAACTTATAGTTAGGCTGATTCAGATTAGCTAGTTTTAGTTTGTTTCATAGAATTAGTCGAAATGTAGGTATTGTTAGGTTAAATGAATGTTAGTTTGATATGATTAAAACTATTCAAAGTATAGCCTATGTTAGCAAAACTAAGAGCGGGTCTCGAAGCAGTAGGAGTTAGCTTTTTGTTTAGGAAAATGTTTGGTAACATAGATGCAGCTCTAATTATCAAGTGTAAAAGATGCAATGCTAAACATTACTTTTATTAGCATTTCGGATAGGAGCTTTTAAACAAAATCCAAAATCTAAACTTATTATATTGAATATTCCAAATGCTAAACTCTCCTAAAAGTTCATCGCTAAACACAGCCTATCTGACATGTGATGCGTGTATCTGCAGCTTGTACTATGCGAGAATTGGAATCGGAACACCACCTAAAGAATATTATGTGCAAGTAGACACAGGAAGTGATATAATGTGGATCAACTGTATACAATGCCGAGAGTGCCCAAGAAGAGGCTATCATGGGGTATTATTTTCTTGTTACTTATGTGTTTTGCAAACTTTGAATTGCTTACGAGTTCCGTATTAATGCTACCAGTTTTGACAAACTGTGGTTTAAACAGCTGGAACTTACACTATACAATCCAGAAGATTCATTCACAGGGAAAATGGTTACATGCGATCAAGATTTTTGTGCTGAGATCAATGGTGGTGCGGTTACTGGTTGCAAGGCCAATGCATCTTGTCTATATACCGAGACTTATGGTGATGGGAGTTACAGTATTGGCTATTTTGTGGAGGATGTCGTCCAATATGACAGTGTGTCAGGTGACCTGGAAACTAAGCAGGCAAATGGAAGTGTTATATTTGGGTACGTTTTCCTTTCTATGAATGGTGTTTGCAATTTACGGGTATCAGTTAGATGTTACATCAGTCTATCTTTCTCTGTCTCGTTCCTCTGTTTCTGTATCGCTAAACTAGGAATGACACTGGAAGTTCTTAAGTAGGCACACCGCCTAAGCAAAGAAAACAATTAAAGTAGCACAGTAGGTTAGCAGTAATGTTTTGGTGACCTTAGAAAAATGACAATTAGTTTTGAGCAATGGTATGTCTCCCAAGCCCAATAACTTGCCATCTTTCGTCCTTTAAGTGAAAACCTCTTGTTCAAGTTCAGCCCAAGAATTTTCAATATAAGCAACATATCCTGTTTCCGTAGCATGACTTTCTAATATTTCATAGTTTACCAATTTGCATACATTTTTATGTTGGTTTGTTCTTATATATTCTCTCCACCTTCTTTAATGCGGAATGCTTGCGCAACTTAAAAGTAGTGGTTATGTGAGATTCAGAAAATCCAACAATCGAAATACAAGCTTGTCAATATATATGCAGTAAGTGACTTAGACAGTTAGACGTTTATTGGTTTGTTCTATTGGGTGCAAATCGCATTAAGGGCATCAATATACAGAGTTTGCTAAATGTATTTAGCAGACGCCAGAGGGAGCAATCAACTGACATTGTACCGTTTTCCTTGAAATAGTCATTTCCTCAAAGAGCCATTTTCCTATGTTCGTTAAAAACAAAAGGTTTACTAAGTAGTTACAGAGATTGTATTTGATAGTTCATTCACTGAGTTATCATATCAAATTTGAGGGGTGTATGTGGAAGTGCATTCTTTTATAACCTTCCATCAGTGTCTTTGACATCCGTCCCATGCTTTTGATATACTTTTAGTCTTAGATCGATTTGGAAGGCATAATTCTAAACATCCATTACTTGTATATGTTTATTCTTTTACTTATGTACCTAATCTGTTGTATCTTGTTTCTAACCAGGTGTGGTGCTAGACAATCTGGGAACCTAGGCTCTTCTGAGGATGCACTTGATGGGATTTTTGGTTTCGGAAAATCTAATTCGTCTATCATTTCACAGCTGTCGTCATCTGGGAAGGTGAAAAAGATGTTTGCACATTGTCTAGATGGTGACAATGGTGGTGGTATTTTTGCAATTGGGCATGTTGTTCAGCCGAAAGTTAATTCAACACCTTTAATACCAGATGAGTATGTGGCAATTATTCTAGTTCTATCTTATTTTCTAGCGCCGTAGATTTTCTAGTGCTGTTTTTTTACCAAGCATTGAAGTTAATACTGATAAATCAAATTAAGTTTATCACACTTAATTATAGCTCATGTTAAAAATACAGGCCTCATTACTCTGCAAATGTTACGGGAATTTCAGTTGGTGCGCAGTTTCTAAATCTATCAAGCAATACGAGTGGTTCAGGGGAGATTAGAAGGACAATAATAGATAGTGGTACAACATTGGCTTATCTACCAGATGCGATCTACAAGCCCCTGGTGAAAGAGGTGATTTTTCCCCCCCTAATGTATTTGGTGTGCATCAAAGTGAATTATTGTTTTTTTAGAAGTTGTATCATTAATTTTGTTTTAATTGTGTCTCTTTTTTTGTATAGATAGTTGCAGGGCAGCCTGATTTGAGATTACGTACTCTTCATGACCAGTATACATGCTTTGAATTCTCAGATAGGTATGGTGGACATAGTAATTATATAATGATGTGCTTAATTATTCTATGAAACGTCCATTTCTTTTATAAACTTCTCTATGAAGGAATAGTTTTTATCTCTACCAAAATGCACGGATTTATGAGTTTTTATTCTATGCTGAATTGCTGATGCAATAATATGTATTATTTTTCCTTACATCATCAGTAAGCACTGGTGCTTATTTGAGATTTTCTTCTTTATAAGCCAATTCGGTAAAGGTGGCAATTTCGACACAATCACTTAGTGGGTTGATTCGGGATATTATCTATATCTAACTAGTCAACTGGATAATTTAAACATCGACTTTATGAAAAATGGGAGAAAGTTGCTGAAAGTGTTTTTTTGCTCAAAAATCAGATTACTATTCAAACAATATAGCTTTGGTAATAATTTGTTTTTGAGTTCTTTGACAAAGTCTTTGGGGTCAACCTGTCCTGACTGACATCTTTTGAGTTAAACCATTACCAGCCCGCCCTTTACCACATGGGTGTGGTATATGTATGCCTTTCATTCTTCAGAAAACTAAAACTAGGATGACTTACCAAGTTTTTATTCTACGTTTTGCAGTGTTGATGAAGGATTTCCTGCGGTTACATTCTATTTTGAAAATTCACTTACCTTGACAGTTTATCCTCATGATTATTTATTTGCCGTTGTAAGTATCTCTACTCAGGCAATCTTTTTATTCTTGTGTCATATATAATACTTAGGATTTAACTTCAGTTCCCAATTTTGGCAATATTATGATTTGCTTCACATCTGGCCTTCTTTTTAGTGTGTGAAGGCATGCATTTGATCATTTTAAAATTTTGACTGTTTGCCCAAATTTTGACACGCCCACCCTTTTGAGTACACTTTTAATCCACAACAGCTATCTTATGGCTGGATATAACTCAAATGCCTCAGTTATTTGTGTGTCAGATGTGCAATTGTTTGTACTATATACTTTTCTCTTTATTTGGCATCATTTATGCGCACAAGTATATTTGATCAAGTATTTTTCTCACCCATTACTTACTTAAAACTCATAAGTGGCCCAGTCCATTGATTTAAGGAGTTGTTCAAAGGACCCTCACATGACTTTCCCCCATTTGAAACACTTGTTACATGCTAATATACCTTTTATGTCCTTTTTATAACTTCAATACTGCATTCGAATGTTGCAGGAAGATTCCTTATGTTTTGGCTGGCAAAACTATGGCATGGATTCATTAAGTACAACGGACACAATTTTGTTAGGAGGTATGCTCTGATTTAACTTTATATAATAAGATGACATTTGTGGTGCTAAAGAGAGTCTTCTGATTAAATGAGCATTATTATGCTGAGTAAACACTATTAAGTTCTTTCTTGCGATTCTTTTTTCTTGGTTTCAAATGAATGCTGTACCTTCATTTTATGAACAATCGTCCTAGTACTTTCTAAGGTCAAAATCAATATGAAATCTTCTAAAGTTTCAGCACTGGTTGCACTACTTCTTGTGTTTGATGTAAATTTCACAGAACAGATAAACAAATAAACTTATAACAAAACCTGAAGCTGAATGTAAAGTCGTTTTAATCAATAAATAAATAAATAAATAAAAGTTGACTTCACTTATTTTGGAATGGTGTATAAACAAATTTACTGTGTAGTTCGTATAATCGTATTGTTTTTTCAGTATAATCTAACTTAGGTGATAATCACAATCACTAAACAACTTTATTTGATCTAGAGAGATCAAATTGTGTAACTTTGATTTGTACTTGTATATATGAAACCAAAAGTTTTATTACACTTAACATGTTGCGATCTAAATTTGTTTTTATTTTATTTTTTGTTTTGCAGATCTGGTTCTATCAAATAAGCTGGTCTTATATGATCTCGAAAACCAAACAATTGGATGGACCGAGTACAATTGTGAGTTGTCCTTTCAGTTTTAGCAAATTTTGTTTTTTGTTTTTTTTCCTTTCTTCATGATTGAAGCATTGGAAAAATGAGTATTCCTACAAAATAGCAAAGCTCATCGCTCTTTTGCCAGACGAACAATAAAAATCAAAAAGCTCATTGCTCGCCCCTCATCGCCCAAAAAGCTCTGCGCCAAACATAGCCTACATTCATAGCCTATGCGGTTTGATACAAACAATTTTTATCTATATCTTTCCTATATATAGGTAAAAATTAAAATAAAATTTTTTTACTTAAAAAATGAGTAATGTTCAATTAGTAATATACATTTGTTTGAAAATATAAAGATATCCATTATTAAGTTAATTTTTTAATCTTAAAACATTTCATTAGTTTTTGTTTTTAACCAATAGATTTTTTCTTCTTGCAATAATTAAAATTGAACCCTTAAGTATTGCATCAAAGGTGACACCAAAATATTTAAACTACAACTCTACAAACTCACAAGTTTGCCATTATACACCGTCGCTATACGTTGATATTCGTCTAGTTAGATCGAACATGTTAAAGTCAAGATCGAATTCAAGTTTTGTACAAAAAATATGTTAGATCCTTCTTGATAGGCATATGAACATTAACTTGTGGCACAATATCTTGTAGCATATTTGCACGAAATTTCTGACAACAAATAGGAAAAAGAACATATTCCTCTGTGAACCAGAAACATTCCTACAAATATAGTTTCTTCCACAAGTCTAACAAAAAGTATTTTTTAAAATTTTAGAAGTGTTTTGTATTTAAAATATATTTTTTATTTTGTAACTGAGTGTTTAGCTTTCGAGTAATATTTAAACGCTCTTATTTTAAACGTTAATGAAAAAAATATTCAAGCTTCATATTATATTACATATTACAACTACAGTTATACTATTAATTTCCTTTCTCTAAAAAAAAAATAATAATAAAATAAAATAACATTACCAAATCCTATCTTCCATAAGATACAGAGAATGTGAGATGCTCACAACCTTAAACCTATCCAAAAGGAAAGAGGTTGTTTTCAATAAACACTGTTGCTAAATAATTATCAATAACTGGCGATGCTGACTCACACTGCTATCTTTACGGTGGTTATAATTTTGTAAGGGTGTGTTTTTTTAAGCTTATATATGGCTTCTAAGCTTATTTGTACTTCGGTTTATATTTCAAAAACTCTCATTTTGCGGCTTATTTAAAGAATTTTGGTTTTATATAAGTTTATTATGATCCCATGAATCTCAAAATAAGCCATAAAACTAAAACTTATAAAATATAAGCCGAAATCAAATAAGCTCGTAAACCCGCATACAATCTCAAACAAACACCCCTTAAATGACAACTATTAAAACCTATCCATAACATAAAGGACCAATAACAAAAAACCCCATAACTTCAAAAACACCCTCTCAAAAATAATCCCCCAGTCAACCACACCACACCACCCCCAAACCCCCAATTCACGACGGCGCGTGAACTCCACGCTCCCAAATCATGACCAAATTCATCTCAATAATAACATCATCAATCATAACAATTCTGATCTACACTTGTTATATTAACACAGCATCTGGAGAGGAGCAACAATTTAGCGGCGCAGTGTTCGGCGTGAATTCGAAATTCTCCGGTAAAGAAAGGTCGTTAAGTTTGTTAAAAGCTCATGATGATATCCGGCATCTTCAGATTCTCGCAGCTGGCGTTGATCTGCCTCTCGGTGGTACCGGTCGTCCTGATGCCGTTGGGTATAAAACACACACACGCACTAAATACACACTTTTTTTACACACAGTTAGTTTGTATGATTGTGATTGATTGATTTAAGTTAGCTATTATTAGGTTTTTTATAGAATTAGTTGAAATATAGGCCTTGTTAGGTGTCATTTTTATGCAGGGAGTTCGTAATTTCGTCGTTATGCCGTTACTTGTGCGCGCGGATTTTGTTTATTAGATTGGATATTTTTAGGTTTTTATAGAATTATTCGGAATGTAGGCGTTGTTAGGTAATGAATTTTAGGTGTCATTAGGTAAAATATACGAGCGTGAATTATTGTGACTTGTAGTTAGTGAATGCGTAATCAACAACATTTTTATGCAGTTAATTAGTTGAAATACAGGCCTTGTTAGGTGTCATTTTTATGCAGTGAGTTCGTAATTTCGTCCGTTATGCCGTTACTCGTGCGCGCAGATTTTGTTTATTAGATTGGATATTTTTAGGTTTTATAGAATTATTCGGAATGTAGGCGTTGTTAGGTAATGAATTTTAGGTGTCCTTTTTATTGACTGACTTTGTAATTTGGTAGGATGCTGTTAGGTAAAATGTACGTGCGCGAATTATTGTGACTTATAGTTAGTGAATTCGTAATCAACAACATTTTTTATGCGGTGAATTAGTTGCGATTTACTGATTTTTAGTTTATATAATTGTGATTTGTTGATTTAGATTAGCTATGATTAGGTTTTTATACAATTAGTTGAAATATAGGCCTTGTTAGGTGTCATTTTTATGCAGCGAGTTCGTAATTTATTGTTAGTTTATTCGCGCGGATTTTGTTTATCCGATTAGATATTTTTAGGTTTTTATAGAATTAGTCGAAATGTAGGTGTCATTTTATTTGACTGAATTCGTAATTTCGTCTGGATGCTGTTAGGTAAAATATACACGCGTAAATTATTGTGACTTGTAGTTGGCTATTATTAGGTTTTTATAGAATTAGTTGAGATACAGGCCTTGTTAGGTGTCATTTTTATGCAGCGAGTTCGTAATTTTGTCCGTTATGCCGTTACTTGTGCGCGCGGATTTTGTTTATTAGATTAGCTATTTTTAGGTTTTTATAGAATTAGTTGAAATGTAGGCGTTGTTAGGTGGCATTTTACCGAGTGAATTGCTGCTGTTTGGTAAAACACACGCGTGCGCACTTGTTAGTTTATGTGATTGTGATTTGGATTCGCTAGTTTTAGGTTTTTATAGAATTAGGCGTAATATAGGCGGTGTTAGGTGTCATTTTTATCGACTGAATTCGTAATTTCGTCTGGATGCTGTTAGGTAAAATGTACGTGCGCGAATTATTGTGACTTATAGTTATTGAATGCGTAATCAACAACATTTTTTATGCGGTGAATTAGTTGCGATTTACTGATTGTTAGTTTATATGATTGTGATTTATTGATTTAGATTAGCTATTATTAGGTTTTTATAGAATTAGTTGAGATATAGGCCTTGTTAGGTGTCATTTTTTTGCAGTGAGTTCGTAATTTCGTCCGTTATGCCGTTACTCGTGCGCGCGGATTTTGTTTATTAGATTAGCTATTTTTAGGTTTTTATAGAATTAGTCGAAATGTAGGTGTCATTTTATTTGACTGAATTCGTAATTTCGTCTGGATGCTGTTAGGCAAAATATGCACGCTTGAATTATTGTGACTTGTAGTTGGCTATTATTAGGTTTTTTGTAGAATTAGTTGAGATATAGGCCTTGTTAGGTGTCATTTTTTTTCAGCGAGTTCGTAATTTCGTCCGTTATGCCGTTACTCGTGCGTGCAGATTTTGTTAATTACATTAGCTAATTATTAGGTTTTTATAGAATTAGTCGAAATATAGGCGTTGTTAGGTTAAATGAATGTTATTTTGGTATGATTGAATTAGTCGAAGTATAGGCGTTGTTAGGTGACATTTTTGTCCACTGAATTCGTAGTTTCGTCCGGATGCCGTTCGGTAAAATATACGGGCGCACTTTTACCACATAGTTGTTGATTGATGCTATCTGATGTTGTTAATTTGTTTATATATGTTAGTTCTATGATTGTGATTTGTTGTAAGTTTTAGTTCGGTTGATTTGGATTACCGATTTTAGGTTTTTATATAACTGGATTAGAATTAGGTTAAATGAATGTGTAGCAGTTGTGATTAAAAGTGCCAAAAACTAGGTGGTGTTAGGTGGCGGTTTAGTCATGGAAATGAAAGCCAGAAAACAAGTTTTGTTTGTGAAGGAGCTTAAACAAATGAATTTCTTGTTTGTGCGCATTTGTTAAAAAAAAATGAGCTTGTTTATGTTCACATATGTTAGCTCACATTGCTAAACGAACATCCATAGCGTATATAGTCTGGTTGATTTAGATTAGCATTTTTAGGTTTTTGTAGAATCAGTCGAAAACTCGAAATGTAGGCGTTGTTACTTGTTAGGTAAGTGAATGTTAGTTTGATATGATTGAATCAGTCAAAGTAGAGGCGTTGTTAGGTGCCGATTTTATCCAGTAAATTCGTAGTTTTGTATGGATGCCATTTGGTAAAACACATGTGCGCGCACATTTATAGACTACAAGGTGGCGTTGTTTGTTTGTGCATATGTTTTAGTTTATATAATTCTGATTTATTGTGACGTATAGTGAGGTTTATTTTGATTAATCTCAAGGTTTTATATAACTGGATTAGAATTAGTCGAACTTAACGGACACGGATGCTAAAAAAATGAATATTCTTGTTCGTGTGCGCTCGTTAAGAAAATGAGCTTGTTTCTGTTCGCTTAGATTAGAATTAGGACAAATCAAAATGCTGATATAAAATGCTGATGATAGTTTGTGTTTTTGATAATTTGATATAATTGAATAAATTGAAATATAGGTTTTGTTGTTATGTGGCGATTTCATCCGTGGAAATGGAGGATGTGAAAACAAGTTGATGTTAGTGAATTGGAGCCAAGAATTTTTCCTAGTGGGTTTAGAAAACATATAGTGCATATAGGAATGTAATATTGCTTGATATTTAGTTGCACCGGAATACCTGACTTGTTTGTATGGCATAAGAGCTCACAACATACACCACTATCCAATTCGTAAATTCTTTTTGGATGCCGTTCGGTAAAACAAACGTGTGCGCACACTATTACACACAGTTGCTTATAACTTGATTCAATTTGTTGTTGTTAACTTTGTGTGCATGTGTTTTTGTTATTGTGATTTTTATTATAACTTATAGTTAGGTTGATCTAAATTAAGCTAATTTTAGGTTTTTCTATAACTGGATCAGAATTAGTTGAAATAGGAACGTAAACGAACCGAAGGAACACAAACAGGCAAAACTTTTACACACAGTTGTTGATTCATACTATCTGTTAGTTTATATGATTGTGATTTTATTGCAACTTATAGTTAGGCTGATTCAGATTAGCTAGTTTTAGTGTTTTTCATAGAATTAGTCGAAATGTAGGTATTGTTAGGTTAAATGAATGTTAGTTTGATATGATTAAAACTAGTCAAAGTATAGGCTATGTTTAGCAAAACTAAGGGCGGGTCTCGAAGCAGTAGCAGTTAGCTTTTTGTTTATGAAAATGTTTGGTAACATAGATGCAGCTCTAATTATCAAGTGTAAAAGATGTAATGCTAAACGTTACTTTTATTAGCATTTCGGATAGGAGAGTTTAAACAAAATCCAAAAGCTAAACGCATTATATTGAATATTCCAAATGCTAAACTCTGCTAAAAGTTCATTGCTAAACACAGCCTATCTGACTTGTGATGCGTGTATCTGCAGCTTGTACTATGCGAGAATTGGAATCGGAACACCACCTAAGGAATATTATGTGCAAGTAGACACAGGAAGTGATATAATGTGGATCAACTGTATACAATGCCGAGAGTGCCCAAGAAGAGGCTATCATGGGGTATTATTCTCTTGTTACTTTTGTGTTTTGCAAACTTTGAATTGCTTACGAGTTCCATATTAATGCTACCAGTTTTGACAAACTGTGGTTTAAACAGCTGGAACTTACACTATACAATCCAGAAGATTCATTCACAGGGAAAATGGTTACATGCGATCAAGATTTTTGTGCTGAGATCAATGGTGGTGCAGTTACTGGTTGCAAGGCCAATGCATCTTGTCTATATACCGAGACTTATGGTGATGGGAGTTACAGTATTGGCTATTTTGTGGAGGATGTTGTCCAATATGACAGTGTGTCAGGTGACTTGGAAACTAAGCAGGCAAATGGAAGTGTTATATTTGGGTACGTTTTCCTTTCTATGAATGATGTTTGCAATTTACGAGTATCAGTTAGATGTTACATCAGTCTATCTGGCCCTGTCTCGTTCCTCTGTTTCTGTATCGCTAAACTAGGAATGACACTGGAACTCTGGAAGTTCTTAAGTAGGCACACCACCTAAGCAAAGAAAACAAATAAAGTATCACAGTAGGTTAGCCGTAATGTTTTGGTGACCTTAGAAAAATGACAGTTAGTTTTGAGCAATGGTACGTTTCCCAAGTCCAATAACTTGCCATCTTTTGTCCTTTAAGTGAAAACCTCTTGTTCAAGTTCAGCCCAAGAATTTCCAATATATGCAACATATCCTGTTGCCGTAGCATGACTTTCTAATATTTCATAGTTGGGTTTTGCTAATCTCTGCCCAATGGGCAAAGGATTAAGTGCAATTAATTAAGATAAAATTTCCTTTTAAATCAAATAATGCATTTAATGAACATTTATTCATCTCTAAAATTACCGTAATTGATCATTATTTTGATAATAATTAACTCCAACATTCCTTATATATATAGCTAATCCTTTGCCCGAGATTAGCAAAACCTTTCATAGTTTACCAATTTGCATACATGTATATGTTGGTTTTGTTCTTATATACCCTTTTCTCTCCACCATTTTTAATGCGGAATGCTTGCGCAACTCAAAAGTAGTGGTTATGTGAGATTCAGAAAATCCAATAATCGAAATACTAGCTTGTCAATATATACGCAGTAAGCGACTTGGACAGTTACATGTTTATTGGTTTGTTCTATTGGGTGCAAATCGCATTAAGGGCATCAACATACAGAGTTTGCTAATTGTATTTAGCAGACGCCAGAGGGAGCAATCAACTGACATTGTACCTTTTTCCTTGGAAAATAGTCATTTCCTCAAAGAGCCATTTTCCTATATACGTTAAAAACAAAAGGTTTACTAAGTAGTTACAGAGATTGTATTTGATAGTTCATTCACTGAGTTATCATATCAAGTTTGAGGGGTGTATGTGGAAGTGCATTCTTTTATAACCTTCCATCAGTGTCTTTGACATCCGTCCCATGCTTTTGATATACTTTTAGTCTTAGATCGATTTGGAAGGCATAATTCTAAACTTCATTACTTGTATATGTTTATTCTTTTACTTATGTACCTAGTCTTGTATCTTGTTTCTAACCAGGTGTGGTGCTAGACAATCTGGGAACCTAGGCTCTTCTGAGGATGCACTTGATGGGATTTTTGGTTTCGGAAAATCTAATTCGTCTATCATTTCACAGCTGTCGTCATCTGGGAAGGTGAAAAAGATGTTTGCACATTGTCTAGATGGTGACAATGGTGGTGGTATTTTTGCAATTGGGCATGTTGTTCAGCCGAAAGTTAATTCAACACCTTTAATACCAGATGAGTATGTGGCAATTATTCTAGTTCTATCTTATTTTCTAGCGCCGTAGATTTTCTAGTGCTGTTTTTTACCAACCATTGAAGCTAATACTAATAAATAAAATTAAGTTTATCACAATTAATTATAGCTCATGTTAAATAAAATACAGGCCTCATTACTCTGCAAATGTTACGGGAATTTCAGTTGGTGCCCAGTTTCTAAATCTATCAACCAATACCAGTGGTTCAGGGGAGATTAGAAGAACAATAATAGATAGTGGTACAACGTTGGCTTATCTACCTGATGCGATCTACAAGCCCCTGGTGAAGGAGGTGATTTTTTTTTTTTTTTTTTTTTTCCCCCTAATGTATTTGGTGTGCATCAAAGTGAATTATTGTTTTTTTAGAAGTTGTATCATTAATTTTGTTTTAATTGTATCTCTTTTTTTGTATAGATAGTTGCAGGGCAGCCTGATTTGAGATTACGTACTCTTCATGACCAGTATACATGCTTTGAATTCTCAGAAAGGTATGGTGGACATAGTAATTATATAATGTGCTTAATTATTCTATGAAACATCCATTTCTTTTATAAACTTCTCTATGAAGGAATAGTTTTTATCTCTACCAAAATGCACGGATTTATGAGTTTTTATTCTATGCTGAATTACTGATGCAATAATATGTATTATTTTTCCTTACATCATCAGTAAGCACGGGTGCTTATTTGAGATTTTCTGCTTTATAAGCCAATTCGGTAAAGGTGGCAATTTCGACACAATCACTTAGTGGGTTGATTCGGGATATTATCGATATCTAACTAGTCAACTGGATAATTTAAAGAACGACTTTATGAAAAATGGGAGAAAGTTGCTGAAAGTGTTTTTTTCTCAAAAATCAGATTACTATTCAAACAATATAGCTTTGGTAATAATTTGTTTTTGAGTTCTTTGACAAAGTCTTTGGGGTCAACCTGACCTGACTGACATCTTTTGAGTTACACCATTACCAGCCCGCCCTTTACCACATGGGTGTGGTATATGTATGCCTTTTATTCTTCAGAAAACTAAAACTAGGATGACTTACCAAGTTTTTATTCTACGTTTTGCAGTGTTGATGAAGGATTTCCTGCGGTTACATTCTATTTTGAAAATTCACTTACCTTGACAGTTTATCCTCATGATTATTTATTTGCCGTTGTAAGTATCTCTACTCAGGCAATCTTTTTATTCTTGTGTCATTTATAATACTTAGGATTTAACTTCAGTTCCCAATTTTGGCAATATTATGTTTTGCTTCACATCTGGCCTTCTTTTTAGTGTGTGAAGGCATGCATTTGATCATTTTAAAATTTTGACTGTTTGCCCAAATTTTGACACGCCCACCCTTTTGAGTACACTTTTAATCCACAACAGCTACCTTATGGCTCAATATAACTCAAATGCCTCAGTTATTTGTGTGTCAGATGTGCAATTGTTTGTACTATATACTTTTCTCTTTATTTGGCATCATTTATGCACAAGTATATTTGATCAAGTATTTTTCTCACCCATTACTTACTTAAAACTCATAAGTTGCCCAGTCCATTGGTTTAAGGAGTTGTTCAAAGGACCCTCACATGACTTTCCCCCATTTGAAACACTTGTACATGCTAATATACCTTTTATGTCATTTTTATAACTTCAACACTGCATTCGAATGTTGCAGGAAGATTCCTTATGTTTTGGCTGGCAAAACTATGGCATGGATTCATTAAGTACAACGGACACAATTTTGTTAGGAGGTATGCTCTGATTTAACTTTATATAATAAGATGACATTTGTGGTGCTAAAGAGTCTCTTCTGATTAAGTGAGCATTATTGTGCTGAGTAAACACTATTAAGGTGCAGTTTGGTTTGATGGTATAGAATGAAATATTAAGATTTGGGCTCTAAAACTAATGTTTGGTTCATTTTAATTCCTTTGTTGTACAGTAGTTAATTCCCAAAATTCAACTTTTTTGAATCCAGGGGAGGTGCCTTGGTTTGAGAAATAATTAGTAGGTTTCAATTTGTCTTATCCAATTACAACCACACATCATTTTTTATTTAATTGACATATTATTATTTTATAACTTTTTAACTGTATTTAAATTTTTAAAATGATATAAAACATTTTATTGTATTTCTAACCTCAATATAATAATATATTTTTCCTCTTATTTTTTTTCTCAAACCTTTCCCAAATCTTTCAAATCATTACCAAATCCAAATATAATTCTAAAGTCACCTACAAACCAAACGGGCCCTAAGTTCTTTCTTGTGATTCTTTTTCTTGGTTTCAAATCAATGTTGTACCTTCATTTTATGAACAATCGTCCTAATACTTTCCAAGGTCAAAATAAATATGAAATCTTCTAAAGTTTCAGCACTGGTTGCACTACTTCTTGTGTTTGATGTAATTTCACAGAACAGATAAACAAATAAACTTATAGCAAAACCTGAAGCTGAATGTAAAGTCGTTTTAATAAATAAATAAATAAATAAAAGTTGACTTCACTTATTTTGGAATGGTGTATAAACAAATTTACTGTGTAGTTCGTATAATCGTATTGTTTTTTCAGTATAATCTAACTTAGGTGATAATCACAATCACTAAACAACTTTATTTGATCTAGAGAGATCAAATTCTGTAACTTTGATTTGTACTTGTATATATGAAACCAAAAGTTTTATTACACTTAACATGTTGCGATCTAAATTTGTTTTTATTTTATTTTTTGTTTTGCAGATCTGGTTCTATCAAATAAGCTGGTCTTGTATGATCTTGAAAACCAAACAATTGGATGGACCGAGTACAATTGTGAGTTGTCCTTTCAGTTTTAGCAAATTTTGTTTCTTTTTTCTTTCTTCATGACGACTTACTCTAGCAGTTGTTTCTTATAATTATTGCTCTAACATTTTAATTTTATGGTTACAGGTTCTTCGAGCATCAAACTGAGGGATGAAATTACTGGTTCAGTGCATTTAGTAGGTCCACATTCCATATCATCTGCTGGCAGTAGTATTCACCGTACATATTTGATATCATTTTTAGCGATTGCTCTACTTCACTATACGCTATCATAATCCCCATTATCTCTAAAGGTAGTTAGCGTTAACACGCATTATACAGACACATTAAAGGATTAGGCAAAAAAGGAAAAAAAAAAAAAAAAAAAACATTGAACCAATTGTTTGGTAGCATGTCAAGAACGCTTCAGGCAGCATCATAGTATTGAACTATACCCTGAGCAAAAAGGTGATTTTTGTAAATAAGACCCTAAAGGTGTTTTTGGTCTTTTTGCCTGCAATTCTTCCTAAGAAGCCTGTTAATAGTAGTCTCCAATTTTCATTGAAGTTTTACTCCTGTCTTTTTTTTTGGGTGAAAAACATTACTTGATTTCCGCTCTTTGTTGATCCTTGATGACGATCTCAAAAAATACCCCTGAAAACAAACAGCAGCCTGTGTAAATTGCAGTATCTAATGTGTTTGCTGCTGGCAATTAGTTTAAGAATGAACGGGTGTTAAGATTAGGTCTATAGATGATATTAGCCGAGCTCGAGATTGTATAACCACATGTCTACATGTATTCAGTTATGACATTTATATATTAGAGATGTGAAGGTTCATGTAGACTTTACTAGGCTAATCAGCAATGCGTGAAGCTTATGCTCAAGCTTGTTTCTAAAGTTAATTTCAACTGAAGCTTGAGCCTGGCTCGAAATTGTTTCTCAAGTTTTGGGCTAGAAGCTCTCACGAGCAGCTCACAAGTGGCTTTACTTGCTTACATTACCCGATAACCGAACCGATGAACACCCTAGCAAATCTTTTGCAGACTCGGCCCAAAATAACTCCATCCATCATCCATGCGTGACAAGTGCTCCAAACAGATTGGGCCTGGACTTGCCTGGGAGCCTAATGGTATCATTTTTCGGACCAGTTTCATGAATACCAAAATCACGAATAATTAGTAGCAAAATATTGATATACTCCTAAGCAGATTAGGTGTCCTGATTAAAATATTGCTATAATTTTGAATCTAAATGATCGAATGCCACTAGCTAGATCATTTATAACGAGTTGGTTATAATGCAAACTTACAAAGTGCTATCACGTCACATTCAAATCAAAACATTCGAATTATTACACTTTTAGACAACTCATTAACTTGGCTCATCTAGCCACTATATTGTGCATCTTATAACCAGGTTTTTATTATTGATAATAATTCATCGCAACTCAACATTAAACTTAGCATGTTGCATCAAAAAGGATTGATACGACACAAAAACATACTACAAGTTGTTCCGATTAGGAAGCCGAGTGGATCCTCTCAAATTGTTCCACAAGCAACTTCATAGAGGAGATTGTACCCGAGACCCCAAGAAGAAAGCCAATTGCAATGAGGAACACGTTTAGAGCCACAACAGGCGTTGATATCTGGTTCCAAAAGATCTTGAGGTAAAAAACCGATGGGAAAATTAGTACAATTGCCACAGTAACAAGTGAACCCGTAAGACCAAGCACATATTCAAAGAATGGGACCGTTAGAGCCAAAACGAGTATGAGTAGCAACAAGACTGAGCCAATGGTGCCCCTTATGATCATTTTGGTTCGTGATGTCATGGAATAAAGAAAACGATGCTCTAATTGTATAGCAAGTGGTGCAAACTCTAGTGCGTATTTGGTCATTGGAGTTAAAACCGTTGCCCAAAGTGCGATTTTAGTGAATATTAGACCTCGAGGCATGCTGAGAGTAATTTGGGAGTTTACTTCTGGTCCAAATAGTTTGGCTCCCATGAACCCTAAAGATGTATACAGCAAGGTCACACATGTGAAACTTAC
>LBNU01019558.1:47800-78363 GCA_014162995.1 Artemisia annua
ATATCATTTTTAGCGACTCTCCCTCCTCCCTCCTCCCTATACGGCTATTCATAATCCCCATTATCTCTAAAGGGTAGTTGCGTTAACACGCATAAAAAAAAAAAAAAAAAAAACATTGAACCAATTGTTTGGTAGCATGTCAAGAACGCTTCAGGCAGCATCATAGTATTGAACTATACCCTGAGCAAAAAGGTGATTTTTGTAAATAAGACCCTAAAGGTGTTTTTGGTCTTTTTGCCTGCAATTCTTCCTAAGAAGCCTGTTAATAGTAGTCTCCAATTTTCATTGAAGTTTTACTCCTGTCTTTCTTTTCTTTTTCTTTTTTTTTTTTGGTGAAAAACATTACTTGATTTCCGCTCTTTGTTGATCCTTGATGACGATCTCAAAAAATACCCCTGAAAACAAACAGCAGCCTGTGTAAATTGCAGTATCTAATGTGTTTGCTGCTGGCAATTAGTTTAAGAATGAACGGGTGTTAAGATTAGGTCTATAGATGATATTAGCCGAGCTCGAGATTGTATAACCACATGTCTACATGTATTCAGTTATGACATTTATATATTAGAGATGTGAAGGTTCATGTAGACTTTACTAGGCTAATCAGCAATGCGTGAAGCTTATGCTCAAGCTTGTTTCTAAAGTTAATTTCAACTGAAGCTTGAGCCTGGCTCGAAATTGTTTCTCAAGTTTTGGGCTAGAAGCTCTCACGAGCAGCTCACAAGTGGCTTTACTTGCTTACATTACCCGATAACCGAACCGATGAACACCCTAGCAAATCTTTTGCAGACTCGGCCCAAAATAACTCCATCCATCATCCATGCGTGACAAGTGCTCCAAACAGATTGGGCCTGGACTTGCCTGGGAGCCTAATGGTATCATTTTTCGGACCAGTTTCATGAATACCAAAATCACGAATAATTAGTAGCAAAATATTGATATACTCCTAAGCAGATTAGGTGTCCTGATTAAAATATTGCTATAATTTTGAATCTAAATGATCGAATGCCACTAGCTAGATCATTTATAACGAGTTGGTTATAATGCAAACTTACAAAGTGCTATCACGTCACATTCAAATCAAAACATTCGAATTATTACACTTTTAGACAACTCATTAACTTGGCTCATCTAGCCACTATATTGTGCATCTTATAACCAGGTTTTTATTATTGATAATAATTCATCGCAACTCAACATTAAACTTAGCATGTGGCATCAAAAGGATTGATACGACACAAAAACATACTACAAGTTGTTCCGATTAGGAAGCCGAGTGGATCCTCTCAAATTGTTCCACAAGCAACTTCATAGAGGAGATTGTACCCGAGACCCCAAGAAGAAAGCCAATTGCAATGAGGAACACGTTTAGAGCCACAACAGGCGTTGATATCTGGTTCCAAAAGATCTTGAGGTAAAAAACCGATGGGAAAATTAGTACAATTGCCACAGTAACAAGTGAACCCGTAAGACCAAGCACATATTCAAAGAATGGGACCGTTAGAGCCAAAACGAGTATGAGTAGCAACAAGACTGAGCCAATGGTGCCCCTTATGATCATTTTGGTTCGTGATGTCATGGAATAAAGAAAACGATGCTCTAATTGTATAGCAAGTGGTGCAAACTCTAGTGCGTATTTGGTCATTGGAGTTAAAACCGTTGCCCAAAGTGCGATTTTAGTGAATATTAGACCTCGAGGCATGCTGAGAGTAATTTGGGAGTTTACTTCTGGTCCAAATAGTTTGGCTCCCATGAACCCTGAAGATGTATACAGCAAGGTCACACATGTGAAACTTACGATTGATACCTGAAAAGGGTAGAATTAGAAACAAAATGTCAAATATGTTGTAGTTAAAAAAGGATATTGGTTCATTTTTATAAACCGAAAACTTGAAAATATAACTATGTTGTTTTTTTATTATGTTTTTGGTTCATACGATCATATCTATTTTGTTTATACGATCTTTTTGTACTTCAACTGAAATGACTAATTTGTCCTTGTGGACGAGACACAACACACAAGATTCCTATATATGTACCTTTGTGAACTTAGATGGGTCTTTCATGGCCCTATGTATATCAGGGAAAACAATATGGCCACCATAGCTGAAAATATACAAGCCAGATACGTGTGGTATGTTCCCTAACCGAAGAGCTGGGATCGCATGATTAGCAGACACGCCTCCAAACAAGGCCGTGCACATGACCGTCACGAAAATCATTGCTGACATAATTATTCCACCAGTTGAAAGAAAGGAAATGGAGGACAAATCTCTTAGCCAAAGGCTAGGAAGTGCCACCAAGACCGCGAACACAGTCAAAACTTGCGATGTCGATAAATGATGCGCCCACGAGAATTGAACATGGGTCCCGAGGAAGACCATGTTTAAGTTATCGTGTAATGATATAGTGTAGGAAACAAGAGCCATAAAGATTTCTATGTAGATGAACGTGGCGGTTATGGCTCTTCCATGAGTCCCAAAGGCGTGATAGCCTATGTCAGGGTAGTTTCTTGCTTTCCGATTGTTTTGAAGGCATTTTCCGAGTAGATGAGAGGTGTATGCAGTTGCGATTCCGAGGGCTATTAGTAAGAATGAAGAAATCCACCCTCCATTTTCTATTGCATATGGTGTTGAAAGTTGGCCAAGACCTGTTAAATATCAATAGCCACAGTTTAGCAAAATATCATTTTTGAACAAAAGATTTGTACGTATTTGGTGATGTCGAAGAGTACAAGATTGTGCTTTTTAGTACACCTTTTGGAAGAAAAATATGTATTGCTAGTACATAAGCTGGTTATAAATCCTTAACAAGTTAACGTGCCATGCATTTTCTCATACTACATATATAAATCAATCCAATACTGCGTATGAGAATTGGAAAAACAAAGACATACCTATGAGCATTCCGATCATATTCATGACGGAACTAAGAAACGAACTATTGGCTTCAGGATGTACTACGTCTGTTTCCTTAGTCTCATTCTTAACCTCGAACTGCAACTCATTGCTGTTTTGACATTTACACAAATTCTTACCATTCTCCAAACAAGTTTCACAACTATCGACCCATTTCACTGCAAAGTTCGCTCCATGATTTGACTCGTCTACAACCTTTTGTTCCTTGGAACAATCGGAACTCGTTGTCCATATGTTCATTTTCATTTTGTTTCCTCAAAGTTTGGAGACAAAGAACACTAAGATTCTATATGTTTTGATGTTTCTTGAGTGTACATATCTTAGATAATGATATGTAGAAGGTTATTTATAGGTTTAAAATAAAGTGTGAAACACACGTATAAGAATCCCACGTAAGAACCCTTTATCAATCTGTTAGGAGTATGCTATTTAAGTTGTTTGCGTCACTAACTTTACCAAGTTTTGGTTATAAGAAAGAGTTTTGTCTTGTTTAGTATGACACCAAACTAAGAGCTTATGTATATAAGTGGTGCTTAGATTAGCTTGTTCCGTTGGTGCATGTATGAGCTTGTTGAAATTTAGTATCAGCCATTAAGCTCATATTTTTTAATCTTATTTTTAAGCTTTTCAGCTTATGGCTTATTTACTTTCAAATTCGATCATAAGCTCTTTAATTAAGTGCACGGTGGAGCTCGTTAAAGGGCACTTTTGGTACCTGTAACGGTGCTATACTGCATAGGCTTGTGCGTCATAAGCGTGTTATAGGTATCACGCCATGGTGATAACGAGCGGTGTGTGTGATTTTTTTTTTTAAAAAAATTCTAATGTAAAGTGGGGGGTTTTTAGTGATATGTTACTCCCTCCGTCTCAAAATTATAGTCCCGTTTGAATTTTTCGGTATTCTTTTCTCAACTTTGTCTTTAAATATTTTTGTTTGTATTATACAATATTTGTTGAAAATTATACCAATGAAAATACATTTAAAATTCAATGCATTTATATATTTTGCATCAAATATTATGTAATAAAAACAAAAATATTTAAGGTAAAAGTTGAAAAATAAATACGGAAAAAATCAAACTGTGATTATAATTTTATAAAGTAAAAGTAAAAGTTGACGTGACACGCACCGCGAAAAACACAAACCGCACAAAACTCATAGGGCATTAGCTAAAAGTTGAGGTTAATATGTGTTTGGCACCTTTTAAGTATGGTAGCTTTTTAAGGTATGTAAAGCACAAAACTTATTTCTTATATCTTGAGATAAACAACTTTATACCAAATTGCATTAAAAGTCAAATGTATAAATTTATACATGACTTGTTAAAGTTCTTATAACTCCACAAAAAGGGCAATAACATATTACGTATGTTTGTTACTCGGTGATTATCTTTCCCACAAGCAATTGTTTTTCTTTGTCGTTTTATTTAGATTAAACTTTTACAACATATTGTATTAAATTATAAAACATACCTTTATAAACTCAACTTAATATGATACCCATATTGCAACTTGTAAAAATAATATAATCCTGTTAGAATTCTTCTTAAATTAATCATATAGATGATCCTTTCAAAAAAAAAAACCAAAAAAAAAAAAAAAAAAAAAAAAAAAAAAAAAAAAAAAAAAAAAAAAAAAAAATCATATAGATGACCTTATGTGTGTCTTGTTTTGGGTTCGATTTACCGACAACATGTGACGAAGACCAAGAACTCTTCAGATGTGTCTATACTATTGTATTCAACATATGCCAAACGAAGGTGAATATTCTTGCTCGTCGTGGAAATCGACACATTGTATCCAACTTTGTTGGCGTAAATCAAGAAATGAAATGAAACGAATTCATATACTTCCCTAAAATAAGATTCTAAGATGACATCAAGAAAGAAATAAAAATTCTCAAATGATGTTAATGCATCTTTCGATTCGTCAATTTTAAGAATTTCAACTAGTGTTATTAGAAGTGAGAATCATGCTAACAGAATAATTCACTTAAAATGGCCCAAATTTGTGCTCACATGTTGGATGCCACCGAACAAACTCATTTCCAATAAAGAAATGCTGAAAATTATATTAATTAGATTCAATGAAAAAACAATAGTATAAGAGATCAAATTAGGGGTGTGCATCTGTTCGGTTATCGGGTTATTCGGTTTATTCGGTTCGGTTAGTATGGTTTAAAAAAATTTCTGGGTTAAAGCGAAAATCGAACCGAATAACCCGAATTACATAATTTTAATTATTTTTTTCAATTAGCTATATATATTTTTAGCATAATTTTTTTTTCAGGCTTAAATAATGATATATTTATACTAAAAACGAGTTTTAGTAATTCTTTTTCATATAAATACATAGAAAAAATATATATTTATATGAATTCGGTTTTCGGTTTTCATTGCCAAAACCATATCCAAACCGATAATCGAATATTTAGTTTGGTTCGGTTCGGTTATGACCAATTCGGTTCAGTTTCGAATTTGGTTGAATTTATTCAGTTCGGTTCGGTTTCGATTTTCGGTTACCGTGGACATTACCCGATCCGTGAACACCTCTAGATCAAATAGAAAAATAGCAAACTAAACCCTAAAGACTAGATAAGCCTAAAGCCCTAAATGGCTATGGCCCAATGGGCCTAATTAAACTAACGCCCTCTCTAAAACTTACAATGTTGCAGCAGTGAATATCGAGAGTTAGTCAAATAGAAAATAAACTAAAATTGAAAAACAAACACACGGTTTCGGTGGATCTCAGATCGCAAAGTCGGTGTTAGACGGGGTCTCAATCCAGTGCATTCTAAACTGTTTAGTACCAACAACGCGAAATCAGTCAAGTCTGAAAACAGAAGGACTAAAGTTGATGCGAAACCAAAACCAAATCCAGAATTAGAGCAGAGCAACACAAGTACGGATATGAACGAGAGTAGAATAGGAAGAACCAAATGTTGAGTAGACACATGCATATGTAGATAGGTGCATAGTAGAATCAGAGAAAAGTCACACAAATACATAGAAGAACCAGCAGATTCAGAGAGACAAATGAAGAACAGATTCAGGCAGACAAATGCAAACAGATGCAAACATAGCATATTCATATAAACATAGCAAATTTAGGCAGGCAGAACTAGACAAATGGAGAACCATAGTATAACCGAACCATAGTATAACCAGATGCAGGGTATAATTCTAAGCCCAAAAAAAAAAGAAAAAAAAAAAGAAATAAAAAAGATGCAGAGCCAGACGTAACCAAATGCAGAAACAGGGAAACAGGTAGAATCAAAGCGAAACCGAGCGAAACCAAAACCTGTTGATGCTGAGACGTAACACATAACTACTCAAGACTTAATCGGATTAGTTAAGACTGTTGCTCTACCAACACCATTATAAAACCAATTTCCAATTCAGTACCAATACCTTACCGAACAGGTACAAAACTATAGCAAACAAAATCATAACCGAACCTTTCATAACCAAAACCGACCCAAACTTTGCAGAACCAACACAAATCCACCAAGCAAATTCAATTCAACGAATCAAATAGAACCTTAATCAACAACCCAAACAACCAGAACATTAACCCATTGGACATACTAGTCAAACCTAAGTGCGGTCTAAACCCTACTAGCAGATGCACAAAAGTAAACCAAACATAAACAAAGAGTGAATCTGATAGTAACTTTGATCTGTCATCAAATCCCTTAGGTGAGAACTTAGGAACACGTGTTGATAAACTACAACCCAAATATCATGATGATCTAACGATTAACAAATGAGTTATACCAATTCTTGCACGGGGCCATAGAATGTGACGACCAAAAAAAATAGCAGATTCGACGGGTTCCTGTTACTTGCTCAAAACTCCAATTTAAAAATTGAACGGTTAAAGTGTAGAACAGTGTGTCAACTAACTTCAATCCGGTTTTCAGAAAAATCTGACGGTTAACAAATTGCAGATCGTGCTTTTCCCACAATTGTGCAGACTATAACGAACGCGAACAAAACAATGGAAAAGAAAACTAGATCCCTCCGGGTCCACTGACAATTAGCCGATGACCGAAGAATGTCAATACTTCGGTAACTTGTATCTAGGGCTCTTATGCTATGTAGAAATCAAAGGGAATACCGAAAATTATATTAATTAGATTCAATGAATAAACAATAGTACAAGAGATTAAATAGAAAAATAACATACTAAACCCTAAAGACTAGACGGGTCTAAATGGCTACGGCAAATGGGCATTATTAAACTACCAACAATGACTAAGAACTCTTGTGTATACTATTGTACTAAACATATCCCAAACAAAGGTGAATATTCTTGCTCTGCGTCGAAATCGACACATTGTATCCAACTTTGTTGGGGTAAATCAAGAAACGAAATGAAATGAATTCCGACACTTCTCTAAAATAAGATTCTAAGATGACATCAAGCGAGAAATAGAATCAAATAAATAGATACATACATATGCAAATTGTTTATGAAACAATTTTATTCTCACATGATGTTAATTCATCTTGCGATTCTTCGATTCTAAGAATCCTTGATGTTAAACTAGTGTTATTCGAAATGAGAATCATGCTAACAGAATAATTCACTTAAAATGGCTCAAATTCGTGCTTACATGTTGGATGCCACCGAACAAACACTAATTTGAGAATAACAACATTTCAAGAAATTTAATAAAAAAGACATACGTATTATTGAGTATAATAACGTTTTAAGTAACCATTTGCATAACTTAATCAAGATAAGTTTAGGTGAATACCCTCTTTGCTAAAGGCTCAACATATAATACTTTCTGTGTACCATTATAAAAAGTTATTTTACGTTTACGTTTTCTTTTGCTAAAAGACCAAATTATATTTAACTACCTTTTCAATTTCAGATATTTAACATATAGATTTGTAAAAGATAATGTTTCATAGTATGTCCAAGGATATGCAACTAATAAAATGTCATTTTTACTTTTATGAAATTATTTGATTAATGAATAGGCAAACTAAAACAGTAATATGAACAATTATCTTGAGACGAAAAGTTAAAGTATGAAATTAAGGCACAGTTTATGTGAATGAACGGCTAGGGTTTGATAATGGATGTGACTAGGAGGCTAATTAAGACCTTAATCAATCTGGTTCGACATGACGGAAAATCTTACATCCACGTATACATGCATTTATACTTATACGACAGTAATAAAGTTGGAATTTGCTAAAAACCAAACATCATTTTTCTGATTGATTCGATAAATCTCACACGAAAACGAGTAGACAAGCTGTAAATATTTGCTTATTTAGGGTATGTATCCAACAATCCAAAAATATAAAAAATAAATAAAAGTTTGTCAAAATTAGATATTCTTTGCGTATGACGCAGTGAAAGCAATTAGTCCAAGGCAATTGAGGAATAGATTCTTTAAACTCCACTTGATGATGTCTTATGAATCTATAATCTAGCCTTTCTATAAGTTTAATACGTAACATTGTTTCTAGCCACATTTTCATCATGATCAATCGAGTACGTAAGCTGAGAATGTTTTTTGTTCGTCGTTTCATGTCGACTAAACTCTAGCTATGACAGATTGACAGGCATAAAACGAAAGCTGAAAAATCCATAGTAATCACGTGTCTTTGCTAAAGAATTAGAAACATATTGCTCCCATAAGAAAAAAAATCTTATGAATGAATATTTAAGTTACAAAAAACTAATAATCTCAAAAAGATTTGAAAATTGCCTGTTAAATATGAGTTAACTGTATTAGCATATATTGATACATTGTACGTAGTTGATTTGGTTACATATAAATATATAATCCACAACCTGTCAAGATGGTAAACTAGCATTTTCGACCGCCTTAGTAAAGGAAGTTATATTACTCTCGTTGTCTCATTATAAGTGACCACTTTCAATGCACACAAAGTTTTATAAAATCTCATTTACTACATTTTCAACCAATCAAATATCATTTAATCCCACTAAAACCTTTTTTCATTGGTTTAAATACAAAGTGAACACTTGATTTTTGATATCTCAAATAAACACTTATTATGAGAGTGTGAGACAGAGGTAATATCATTTTAGTACATAGTTTTAAACATCTATTAATTTTATTCTTACATTTGATTATTTAATTTGCACGTAACAAATACAAAAAAAATATACTGATATTGTTTCAGATAGTATATAAAAAGCATATGTCTTACTTAAGGAAAGTTTGTATTATTGAAAAGCACATAAGTAACTTTTTTCGACTTATTAGTTTATTAAGTTGACATTGTATATAGTCTTAAATTTACGTACATAAACTCAACCTGATTAGCTCACCAGCTAACAAGTGCTTATGAACTTTTAAAAATTTACATAAGCTTGTAACTTTGTAAGCCTAAAAGACAATCTTATATGGACGCTAACAAAGCCGATTATCTCTATGTTAACCACTTGGAAATTGGAATACGATATGCTTCATGATAGAAAAGGAGCAAACACATGGATAGAAAGAAAGAATCGGATTTTATACATTTAGTTTTCTAGTGATGGATTCCACGTAATGTTACAAAGTTGTCATACGTTAAAACTTATATTCGCCAAAGAAACCAAAAAAAGAGTTCCAATTTGTAAAGGATCCAAGATCCAACATTAGATTATACCCATTGATTATGGTTGTGTTTGGGAGGGCTTATGAAGGCTCACAGGTGCTTTAAACTTTTAAAATAATCAGTCTATAAAATAAGTTTTGTTTGTCGTACGGGTTTATGGAGGCTTATATAAGCCATAAGCCCAAGCCTATTGAAAATGGCTTATGATGGCTTATAGCTAGTTAAATTACTTTATTACCTTTTAAAATATAATTGATTATCATGCAAAAGCCCAACATATCTGAATTTTATATTTGATGTATTTTTATGCGAGTTTACATTAATAAGCTTCGGTTTCAGCTAATTCGTCAAACAACTTTGTAAAAATATAAGCTTCAGCTTTTGACTTATAAATATAAGCCCCAACCCACTGCGCAGAAAATACCTGTAATGTTCAGAGAAAGATTAACTACCTATTTATTTAAGAACATTACTTTATAGATAAAAAACATGAAGTGAGGCATCAAACCATGAAGATGTGGCTTTATTTTCATGCATAAATGGCAGTTTTACTTCAAAAGCGTTTGTAGTCCAACGGTTAGGATAATTGCCTTCCAAGCAATAGACCCGGGTTCGACTCCCGGCAAACGCATTTTTTATTCATTTCACTTTTAATGTTTTGCCTTGTTGTATTATAAAAAGTTTTTCGTCTTTTGCTCACATGAAAAGTTGTGACTTGCCATAACTTATAACTTAGACCAAGACTAAGATAATAACAACAAGGATTTAGATATTATGTGCAATACCTGTGTAGCATTCCTTTCAAATTTGCTGTCGGGTTAACTTAAAGGCTACAAACATATTAATACTGATGTTCCCCTTGTTTTTTGAGTGGTCACGGTGTATAGCTTTTTGATCAACTAGTTCACGAGATTTAGCCCACATTTTTATCGATTTCTTTGTTTTACGTCTCAATGGTAGTGGTCATTTCAAGTTTAATGTGACAATTTTAAGTAACCAAGCGCGGCTAGACTTCATAACTCTGAAATCATAAGTGATGGTAGCCACATGTTATTATCAACTCAGCTACCGTCGTTATATTGGTGTTGGTTTCAAAAAGAGTTATGTATATATTTTAATGTTTGGTAACCGTCGACCTTTGTTTCCAGACGAAATTCACAGGGTTAGAATCCGAGCAACAATTACATGTACATGATAAGTAAACAAGACTCTCGAAATTCATTTCCATTTGAACCATTTTGCTCGTGATTAGTTCTTTTATACTCGCTCGCAATTTATCTTTATATATATAGTTCAGCCCAAACTTACACATTCCCGCCTAGACAAAATGAGCAAATGAAAAAACAGAAAATGAGAGCCACGATGGCAATCCGTGTGGCACCCTCTCCACCAATTACAACACAGCATCTCCGTTTATAAAAACCAAACCCTACCCCCTTAATATACATCTTTCACCACTTAAAAAAAAAAAAAAAAAAAAAAAAAAATTATGGTTTAGCTGCCTCGGTCAATGGCGTTCGATTTCTTTGTTTTACGTGTCAATGGTCTGGAAAAGATCACACCAATGTCAACATCGGTCCATGGCTCCTTTCAATCTGAGACTCTATCTGCATTGTCAGAGAACTCTAAAACAGTCATTTAGAGTTCAATGGTAATGCAGAACAGAATCTCCGTTTGCAAGGAGTTATTGTTCGATGTTCAGCTTAAGTTCTGAAAAGGCTTCTCTTCGATTTAAGGTTGCCCTCTAAACCATGGAATGACCACATTACTAGCTCAGTGGTGGTTATGTGACTATAGGCGGTAGAGTTACGGATGCCTTCAACGACTAGAACGCAAAGTCTTTTTAAAAGACCACAACAATGATGTTGTAGTACTGAATTCTGTTCATGAGGTCGCTAATGACAATGCCCAAACTACAGGTTTCGGTGCTATTGCCGGTGTGAGTGTTTGATGCTCTCTAGAAGTTGTCAACTAATGCTTGCTTTTCTTAAAAACTCTTACAGTTCGAAATGTTTTGTGTTCGGATGATTTAAGTGTGTTCTCGAGTTTGTTACTTTGTTGATTTCTTAAATGTTTGGCTTGATGGTGTTTAATGAACTTTAAAGATTGTGACTTATATCAAGTCATATAAAACAAACACAAGGAGTATAACCAAACAAGTCTAGTTGTCCCTCAAGTTGCGTTGGGTTAAAAACATACATTTTTTTTTTCCTCTTTGGAAGTTAATTTACGATTATGTGGCGTTTGCTTGTGTATTAGATATGTGTGTTGCTAATTCGTGGTTTGCTTGTAGCACAAATGGCATAAACGAAAGTCACAAAACCGAAAGAGGGCTATAAATACTCTATATACTTACCATAGATCTATGGTAAGTATATAGAGTATTTATAGCCCTCTTTCTCTTGTGGCTTTTTTGCTTTATCAGTATTGTTGTACTACTTGTTAATTTCTGTTTAACGTTTTCCAAAATGTCAGCTATTTTAAGTATCTATTTTTATGTTTAGTTAAATGGATCTGGTAAGATGGACTAATACATTGGCATAGCTGCTAGTTCGCAAACAGAAGGAATATATGTTTTTTTGTTGGTGATGTATGACTATCTAGTCTGATGTTTTTGTAATGTTATGTCTCAAGTCATTGTAGAGAGGGTAATTGCCTAGATGTCTCGCAATAGTTTGTCAATATTGATAATTAAGAAACAGAGCTAGAGGAAGAACATTAGAAAAAGTGCTGTGTTCCCATTTCCTGTTTAGTCACTTAAGATGTCCCTGACTTTGACATTCTGCTAGTTAACAGTACTGCTCGAGTTTATAAGTAATGTTTATTTGCCAAATAGATGAACACCAGAACCACCAGAGGTAGAAAGAATGTAGAAAGAATGGGTACGGTCTTACCTGTAAGATGTAGAAAGAATGTGACAGTTTTGGTACTATTAGAGTATACGAATAAAATCGGCATAAGTAAATTTTGATTATTATAAGTAAATTTTGATTATTATTGGTATTTCTGTATTGTTGTTTGACAATCACTGAAGTGCAGAAAAAATGGCATTCATCCGTGAATGGATGTATAAAATCGGCACTAGTGAGTTTTATGATGGAATTGAGGAGTTCATAAAACAGGCAGATAGTTTTGCTCGGTCTAAAGGTTTCGTTGATGGCACAGTCCAATGCCCGTGTAACAACTGTAAAAACCTGAAATGGAAAGGTATAGAGGATGCTAAGTATGATTTGTATAGGTATGGATTTATCCCAAATTACTATGTATGGGACAAACATGGTGAGAAACCTTCTCAAAGGATCAATCGGGAATTACCTAATCGTGCTAAAGCCGTGAATTTAGCTCGTAACATGGTTATTGATGCGGCTGGCCCACAATTTGAGGATCTGATTTTTGAAGCACCAAGCCCCCCACAACCTCCGAATCCTGAAGCTAAAAGGTTTTTTGACTTGTTATCAAAAGCAGATGAGCCATTGTATAAGGGTTGTGAAGGACACTCAACTTTGTCAGCAGTTTCAAGGATGTTAAATATCAAATCAGATTTCAACATGAGCCAAAGTTGCTACAACCGGCTGATGCAGGCAATAAAGGAATTTATTCCCAGATCTACAATGTGCTCTAACTATTATGAGTCAAAGAAGATGGTTTCACAACTAGGTCTGGGGTACATGAAGATAGATTGTTGCCCAAATGGTTGCATGCTTTATTATGGCAAAGAAAATGAGGGTCGGGACAAGTGTTATAGGTGTGATCATGCTCGATATAAACCTAAGGAACAAGGAAGTTCAAACGGAAAACAAATATCATACCAGTACATGCATTATTTGCCACTAACACCAAGATTGCAACGCCTTTATATGTCTAAGGAAACAGCTCAATACATGACATGGCATCACGACAATAAAAGAGAACCTGGTGTGTTATCTCACCCGTCCGACGGAGAGGCTTGGAAGAAGTTTGATCAAAGCCATTCTTCTTTTGCTGCAGAGCCGAGGAATGTTAGGCTAGGCCTTTGTACCGATGGATTTACGCCCTTTGGGATGTCCTCTACCGCATATTCTTGTTGGCCAGTAATCGTGACACCATATAACCTACCTCCTTGGATGTGCATGAAAATACCATACATGTTTTTGACATTAATTATTCCTGGTCCGCATAGTCCAAAGAAGAATATTGATGTGTTCTTACAACCTTTAATAGATGAGCTGATTACGTTGTGGGAAGACGGCGTCGATACCTATGATGCATTTAGGGAGAGAAATTTTAATTTGAAAGCTACACTGATGTGGACAATCAATGATTTTCCAGCTTATGGTATGTTATCCGGATGGAGCACTCATGGGAGGCTTTCTTGCCCGTATTGTATGGAAAAAAGTAAAGCCTTTTATCTAAAGCATGGCAGAAAGACCTCATTCTTTGATTGTCATCGTCAATTTTTGCCAATGAATCATCAGTTTAGAAGAAACAGAGATTCTTTTACCAAGGGACGAGTTGAGAATGATACACCTCCACCTAGGTTATCTGGTCAGGAAACATGGAGAAGAGTTCACAGATATCCAAAGGTGACTGATGTAAGCTATCCCACTGGAAAAAAGTTACCAGGATTTGGAGTGTGCCACAATTGGACAAAAAAAAGTATATTCTGGGATTTACCTTATTGGAATAAGAATCTTATTCGACACAACCTTGATGTTATGCATGTGGAGAAAAATGTTTTTGACAACATCTTCAATACAGTGATGGATGATAAGGATAAGACTAAAGATAACGTTAAAGCTAGACAAGATGTCAAGGAGTATTGCAGGCGTCGTGAGCTGGAATTGGTCATGGAAGCCAATGGAAATACTTTAAAGCCTAAAGCTTTATACACATTAACTAAAGAGCAAAAGAAAGTAATCCTTGAGTGGGTTAAAAATTTGAAGTTTCCAGATGGATATGCTTCCAATTTGTCGAGGTGCGTAGATCTACAAAGGTGTAAAATGTGGGGCATGAAGAGTCACGATTGTCACGTGTTGCCAATTGCATTAAGAGAAATGTTGCCTGAACCGATATGGAAGGCAATGACAGAAGTGAGTCTTTTTTTTAGAGATTTATGCTCAACTACATTGAAAGTGGAGCAATTAGAGAAAATGGAGAGAGACATTGTGGTAACAATGTGTAAACTAGAAAAGATACTTCCACCGGGATTCTTTGATCACATGGAGCATTTGTTAGTTCACTTGTCGTATGAAGCAAGAGTTGGTGGTCCTGTTCAATACCGCTGGATGTATCCCTTCGAAAGGTGATAATTTTAAATACAATGCAATTGATTATTAATTTTTATTTTAGATGCTTCACTCATACTATTCTTGGTTTTTGTAGATATTTGTATCACCTAAAGAAGAAAGTAAAAAATAAAGCGCGGGTCGAGAGTTCAATATGTGAAGCTTACATTATGGAGGAAATATCACACTTCTGCACACATTATTTTGAGTCACGCGTTGAAACGAACTCAAGAAGAGTTGGTCGAAATGATGATGGCGGAAATCTAAATCCTAACAAGTTTAGCTTATCAATTTTCAATCGTCCAGGAAGGCCTTCAGGAACTTGCAAACGGCGTTACTTAGACGATGATGAGTATGCTGTTGCTACCTTTTATGTTCTTCAAAATTGTGAGGAAATTCAACCTTTTTTTAGGAAATTTGAAGCAGAATTGAAAGTAAAAATGCCAAATATGACTACTGTTCAACTCATTCGTGCGACTGAAGAGAGGTTTCCGCGTTGGATAAGAAATTATGTAAGAGTTTAGTAGCTTTTATGAATGAATGCTTCTGATTGAATGCCTTGATATGGGCCTGATTATTCGTCTAATTTGTAGGTCCTCGATCCATCTAATAGTAACCTGGTCAACGATAATATAAAGAGCTTAGCCATTGGTCCAGGTCGACATGCACGAACATGGCAGTTGTATTATGTTAATGGGTTTAACTTTCACACAATGCATCACAGTTTTGGCCGGAAAACTTCAAACACTGATTTATGTCTTGTTGGTGAAGAGGGAGATTATTACGGGCAGTTGAATGATGTTATTGAGTTAGAGTATACGAATTGTTCTAGGGTTGTACTTTTTAAGTGCGAGTGGTTTGACCCAGTAAAACATAGAGGATGGAAAATCCATAATGAGTTTGGGCTCGTAGATATAAACCACAAGAAGAAGCTAAGGAATTATGATCCATTTATTATGGCACATCAAGCGCAACAAGTATACTTTATTTCGTACCCTAGTATGCGCAGAGATAAAAATGACTGGTGGGCAGTGTGTAAGACGAAAGCTAGAAGTACTATTGTTGCTCCAACACAACCAATAGACTCTGCCTACCAGGAAGATGGTAATTCAGTACCTTTCATTGTCACTGAAAATGATGAAGTAGAAAAATTACATGATGATGAAGGGGACATGGAAGTAGTGGAAGTACAACAATTACAAGATGATGCAAGTGAAGAGGTTGAAGATGTGACAGAAGATGAAGAAGAGTTAGAGGAAGTAGAATACGAAAGCGGTTCAGAAGAAGATAACGAGGCAAAAGAGAAAGATGAGTGGCAAGATAACTTTAGTGATGATGATTATGCTTTCTGAAAATCATAGCTAAACACCAATCCCAATCAATCAATCATAGGAGGCCTGTTAGAGTTTCTTAAAGGACCAATAGTCATGCTTAGAAAAGAATACCCAAAACTAGGATCTGTTTTCACATTGAACTTGTTTTTTAATAAGAATGTTCCTACTTTTGGTACTGGTGTTGTTTTTGATGTTGATTATTCTACTTTTTACCTTTATTTAGTATTGGGATGTGATTTTTTGATTGTTTTAGTACTGTGATTGTTAAAAATTTCACTAACAAGAAACATTCTATTTTACTCGAGTTTTCAGATGGAAAATGAAGATGTTGATCAACAGCTCAGTGAGGAAGATAGGCGTATTGTCTTAACAATTGAAGGAGGATCGTAAGTTTAAAAATGTTCCATAGGTTTTTGAGAGATATATGTATGTGTGTATATTCAGTCTTACAACTTAAATTTTAATGGTTCTATGTTCTTTGTAGATTTAATCCATCCAATAATGTGACAAGCACAATAACTAGCATATGGAAATCACGGTTTACAGGCACATGGGATACTTGGAAAATTGTTCCCAAAGAAGACAAGGAAATTTGGTTTAACTCGTTCAAGGTATTATGTTTGATCCTACAACTATTTAAATTGACTCTTTAAGTTTAATGAAGGTTACTCAACATAAGCTAGATTACCAACAATAGTTTTGCATTCAGCTAAGTCCAAAAATACAAAGATGCAAATGCGAATTTAGTGAGATAATCTTTGCCCCTCTTACTGTATAAAGATATTGATTAAGTATTGATTGATATCTTATTTCTATGTTTTATTTATCTTTTTTAGTGTTTTATTATGGAGATGCTTTGAGGATCAGTTTTGTTTTACTGAATGGTATTTTGATGTTTAATGTTTTCTTATTTGAGATAAGAACATCGTTTATCTTGTTTATGGTGCTTTTATCGTTTATCTCGATATTTTTGATGTTTGTTTTGATGAAATGTTTGACTACGTAAGTGTATATAATTATAAAGTGAAAACGATAGTTGCTAGTAAATGCTGCTAGAAGTAGTATTTTGTTTTGGAATATTGTGCTGGTTTCTGATTTTAGTTATGGTACTTATTGCGGTTTTGATATTGCTGATAAGCAGTTTTTATGTGATTATGTTCATTTGGAGCGTTTAAGAAAATTACAGACACCAGTTGCTTGTCGCCAAACATATTGTGCTGGTTTGAGGTTTCTGATTTTATTTATGGTACTTATTGCGGTTTTGATATTGCTGATAAGCAGTTTTTATGTGATTATTGTTTTGAACTAAGATTAAGTAGCTTATTGAAAATGCAATTTCAAAGACTATATGTAACTAGTTTTGATAGTGTTTTTGATTGCTTGTTGTCTGTTAGGATAATCAATTCAAACTACAGACTTTGATACGAGCCAATATGTGTTTCAAGTACCTGATCGTTTGTCTATATGAAATGAGTTGATGTCAATTCCTAAACTGCAGTTGAACTGTTTGGTATTTGTATTCATTTAGTAGCAGTTTACCTTTGTTATAAGATTAGTATGACTGGCCTCCATAGAGAGCATCAAGGAAGGATTATACCAACATAGAAGATGGACCAATCCACTATATTGAAAATCAGGTAGCTAAACATGATAATGAAAACAGAAATCAAAAGCACTGAAGCACTTGCGTAATTTCACAAAGCCACAAACCTTTAACATGTATGAGAAATTCACAAATTGTCTAAGAAGGTGATTGTATTGCTGTTCAATTCCAGTGTTTGATTTTTGAGTTCTCACTCACTCGCTTGGCTGTTGCTCATTTGATTACTTGTAGGCTTGTATCTTGTTTTGTACATCTGTTGTCCATTAGCATTTTTACTTTTTAGCAAATGCAGTTTGTTACATGTATTCTTTTAACTCATTTTTGTTACTGAGATATTTCTCAAATTATAAGTTTATAATCATGTGTAGGAGAAATACACTTGGGATGCAAGAATTAACCAAAAGGTTCGAGATTTGTTTAACTACCTAGGATCAAGAAGCCTTCGAGACTTCATGACTAGGGTAAGGAGCAAAGGTCGAGCACAAAAACCTCCTTTCATGAATCAAGCTATTTGGGAAGGACTGTGGGCAATTTGGGAATCACCGGATTTTATAGCAAAATCTGAAAGAGGGAAAGCTGCCCGACAATCTAATAAGCGTTTGCATGTTGCCGGCTCAGTCTCGATCCCTGAGCACAGAAGGAGACTGGTGTGTAAATTTTCTTTACCATGTTACTTATTCCGGATTTTACTACTGGATGTGTATCTATTTGCCATATTAGTTTAGATATATTTTGCTTGAAAGGTAGGTCAGACTAGTAGAAAAGAAGAAGCGAACACATTAAATGAGATATTAAGCGTGTTGGTCATGAATAGATGATCATAATTAGATAGTTGGTGTCTTCATCTTTCTGCCCATAGACTTTGGTTTGTGTTGGTTGCTGATGCTATCTGTGTAGTATTCGTTGGTTACATAATTACAAGTGTAGTATTTATGTGCTTAATAGATTATGCTGCTAACAGCTTGTTGTTTTATGATTATAGCAAAAAGAACTAGGAAGGGATCCAACTGCTGCAGAACTTTTTTTCCGAACTCACGTGAAGAAAGACAAGAAGACTTTTGTGGACGATGCAGCAAAAGAAACCTGGGTAAGTTGTTGTTTTTACTTCTTGAGGAAATTGTTGGTTTCTGAATAAGCAAGTTTTACTTCACATCTGCTAAATGTGTCATACTTTTTATTAATGAAAGGAACAATACATGGCAAAGTATGGAGCAGAGGACTCTCTCGATAAGCAATCAGGAAACATAGCAAACACATACATTAGATGGGCAGAACATGTTGGTTCAAAGAAAGGGAAGTTCTATGGTCTTCCATCGGGGTTCGATAGATATATTTTTGATCAGATTGTTGATTCCATCGGGCAAACTTCACAAAACCATGAATTGGTTCAGTTACGAGAGATGTTGGATTGCCAAAAGATTGAAAATGATCTTCTTAAAGCTGAGCAGGAACGCATGAAAGCAACACAAGAAGCACACTCAGAGAAGCTTGACCAGATTGGTAAATCTCAGAATTTGCTAGAGGACAGTGTAAAGGCGATTCAGGGTGCTACTCAAAAGGTTCTAGATCTGCTTCAGCGCCGACAACCTGCTGTTTAGATGCTTAGTTCAAGTAGCAGGTTTACACTCTTTGGTTAAAGTGGCAATGCTGATAACAAGTAGCAGGTTTATACTCTTTGGTTAAAGTGACAAGTAGCGGGTTTACTATCTTTGGTTAAAGTGACAATTAGCAGGTTTACACTCATTGGTTAAAGTGGCAAGTAGCAGGTTTACTCTCTTTGGTTAAAGTGACAATTAGCAGATTTACAATATTTGACATTGTTTTGTTTAGTTCAGTTTCTTAACGCTTTTGTTGAAGTAGCAGTTTTACAACATTGGTTTATACGATACCTTTTAGTGTCTTTATGTATGACTTGAAACTTATCATTGTTTAATATACAATATACTTTATTGAATAATTATGTTTCATTTGTGAATTGTTGGGGCTAAATAGAGAGACATGTAGTGCAATGTAGAACCTAGCATGTTCAACATAGAAAGTTTTGCGACAGCAGAGACTGGATGTGCGACAGTTTATGAGTTTTTTTTGCGACTTTAAGCGACGTCTAATGAGACAAAGCGACATAGTTAGCGACAAGAATAGCGATGGATATAGATTTTTGGGACAGAACTTGCGACAACTAGCGACTCCATGAAGCAAGTGAAAATCCATCGCAATGCTTTTTGCGACATCATTTCCAGTCGCTACGAGCGACAAACTTGTTTGTCGATAGTGATGACGCTAATATTTTGCGACATAGTTTGGAGTGACGCATAATCTGCGACTTTTTAACACCGACAGGTACCTACCCGACGCAAATTCTGACGCAATGAAAAAATCCGTCGCTAATTACGTCGCTAAATCCGTCGCTAAAGGCAGGAGTTCTTGTAGTGTGTCATCCACGACCGCATTATGTATTTGATTGTGAACAGGAGCTATAGCGGGTAGTATGCCACCCACGACAGCATTATGTATGTGACTGTGAACAACAGCAAACCAATTTGCCATTACTGATAACTAAAGTTTCTTTTCTGATTAATTGGTTTGAGTGGAAGAAGATGAGATGTGTTTGTACTGTATGTAGGTGGGGCTATTTATATGAGAAAATCTGGGATACTCGAGTTTGTTTATTGATTATACACTTTGCATAGGAATACGAGATGTTACTAGTGGTAATTTCCAAGACAATGATGTACTCCCTATAAATGTTGTATTATATTTCCAAGACATGGAAACTGGATCTTTTATAGCATAACTAAAATGTACTCCGTATTGCTTTACCGGAGATTAAAGTCGGATCATATTAATCCAACTTATGATTAGATAGGGTGATGCAATCATGATTTGTTTAGCTAACTAATTAAAATCAAGATTTTTAACACAAGCACTACGAAAGAGCTAGTACGTTTATACATAATATTACAAGTTTACATCTAACATAAGATATGTATTCGAAAAACGAAACATTAGGACTTCTTCACATCTAGCATAGCTATATATTCGATCAAAAGATAAAACTACCAAAAGCTTCAAGTGAGGAGCTTCTTGACAGCATTTGCAGTTGAGGCGACAGCTGCCGCCGGACCTGCAACAGCTGCCACTGGGCCAGCCNTCTACGTTATTTGTTAAATTTTTTTTCTAAAATGTCCGTCAGACGCATCTTAAGAACATTACGAGTACAAAAATTGAGTTTACGTTTATTGGATGTTTTTCTATTTTAGGGTTTTTTCTGAAAAACAAAAAGTTAAATTATAGGCGAATTGGTATGATTATCCAAATGATTAAAAATGTATTCAACTTTCACATTTTTATGCATTAAAGGTAACTTCTACATTTTAGACGTTTATAAAAATCTTTACATTTTAACAAATGTACGTAAACATGTTGTTGCATATTTCACAAACTTTACTCTTTTCTGAAAAAAAAAAAAAAAAAAAAAATGTTGAATACATTTTATGATTATTTTGATAGTATGATACTTTAATTAGTAACTCGTCCATAGCTAGATACTTTTTTATGTTATAATTCATTTCATTTTAAGAGTTTTGCTAACCATGAACCTATGAGTTATGGTTAAGCTTACAAAAATTATCCAAATAACAACTACCCGTATTAAACTTAGAGTTTCCATGTTTATGCATACCAGGTGATTATGTTGGGTTATAAAGTCAAAGTACTGCTGAAATAATTAAAGTGCTGTTCAAAGTACTGCTGTTGATCAAAGTACTGCTGGTTATCAAAGGTGCTGCTCGTTGACTAGGTCAAAGTACTGCTAAATTTATCACCACAGGTTGATATTCTCCATTCATATTCATAAAGAAGAGTTTACTGCTAAATTCCTAATTCAAAGTAATATTACTTTAGCACCTTAAGTATGTATTACTATATAAGTTTAATACTGTTTTTGGTTTTGGGGTATTAAGCTTTAAAATGGGCAATGGGATTAGTTGCACTCGTTATGTGTTTTCAATCCGTTTATTGGGATCGTGCTGGAAATTGATAAAGGTTTCCACTCAGCCAAGTCGAACTTGAGCTCAATTTGCTCGATAAAAGCTTGATTTTGTGTGTGTGTGTGTGTGTGTGTGTGAATACAAAAGCTTGAATCGTTTACAACTCTGATTTTCATATCAAATGACATAACTGTAACCATTACACTACGAGTACGCAGCAGATGGATCGTGTTTGATGTATATGATTTAACACGTAATTTACACATAAATTACTAACCTCTCATCACTTGAATAACTAAGACACGTGATGCTCTTTTTCTTGATCTTGGATCTTGGATCGAAACACCTTAACAACACTTCTGAATGATCTGGTAACTAATAGATCAAATCATCAAATTTCTGTAACTTGGGATCTCAAGCTTTTTAGCACTAATACCATATCAGATAAGCTAATTATATGATATTAAAGATGAAACAACTGGATGGACCAACTATACTTGTGAGTTGTGATTTCGGTTGTACCGTTGTAGCAAGTTTTGTTAGTATTTTCTTATCCTTATTTTTGGACCGCAAGTCAACATTGCGGTGCAAAATGGGTGGGTTGGGCATTTTGGGTAAATTAGACCCACCTTGGAAATGATTGTTACACTGTCATGATTTATTCAAAATTTGATTTTCAGCATTGAGTCATATTTATATAAGTGCTGTTGCTGTGAGCATCTAATATATGTTCTTCTTTTGTTTGTATTTCTTTACGTTGCTAAGAAATTAGAGAGTTAAGTACCAATGTTAGTCTTACATAAGCTAATATCTATTAAACAAAAAGAGTCTTGGTGTTTAGACTCAATTGTGTACAAATTTTGCATGTTAGTGTATCACAGATGCCTTGAGAAAGTATTGGACCAAATGACAAAGCACCTTTGCAAATGCTTCCTAGCTACCATGAAAACACGAGTATTCGGTAATGCTATGTGGCACTAAACTCATTTACTTCATGGTCTCCTCCAGCTCTGGCTCATAGATATAAGCTAATCATCTCTTTAACAAGCCGGTCACGTATATATTTCAGTTAGAATATGATCTTACCACAGTTTTATCTTCTCATTTTTGCAGACTTTAAAGTTGTGACAGTTAAATAGATTTCATTTAACCATTGGATATGAAGTAATTATCAAAGATTATAAGGATATTGTTAGATGAAAATTGTATACAATAGCATCTATGCATAGCAAAGAGTGATAAGTAATTATCAATGAGACTAGTGTTTTCCATCACTAGAGAGTTTCCCATCTTGACACTTCCAATCCTTCATCTTTACCGCAGTTGCTATATCAAGACTTTTATCTCCAACAACTATATAAAACAAAGAATACAAAAAGAATAGATTAGTCCCTGAACGTATTTCTAGACAAGATTAATCATTTAACATAATTAGTATAGAGACGTATGTAAGTTTGAACTGAAAGTCTCGTACATAATCATCAACAACTGCAAATTATTAAAAATACCGATAAAATGAGCCTTGTCAAACTCTTATTTGTTTTTATAAAAATTCTGTTATATGCAATGAATTATGTTTCACACTATCGCTAAAAGTGACCGGCACGTTATGTACTGCATTTTTAGCGACGATTGTCGCTGTCGCTATGTGGTTCTCAGCTGAAATACATGTTTTTAAGAATTAAATAAGTAAATCAAGTAATTTAATTAATAATTCATATTTCATTATTTCTGATTAATTTTTTATAAATACCTTTAGGGACGATATATTTATGTTGTCATTAAAAGTGTGTTGGACCTACCTCGTTTGTCTGAGAATTCTCGTGAGCCCCACCTATCATCGCTAAAACATATTGACCGTCATTGCCAAAAGTTTTAGTAGGTTTTTGGCGATGATATGCGTCTTCGCTAGAAGACCCAAACGTTGTAGTGACTTATATGCAAAAGAGAAGAAGAAGAAGAGAAGAAGAAAAAAAAAAAACATTTATAAAAGAGCAGCAAAGAGTGTCATAAAATGTCGTTTGGGTGTCGTTTGTATTAAAGCAGCATCACCTCAACATTTGACGTTTCATATTCACACATAAAAAATACCCCCACTTCCATGCCTTGAACCGTTTGCGTGCCGTTTTGCAGTTTTTGGCCTCAATATTTTTTTTTTCCATTTTTCAAACAAATTAATTTTTATTTATTCAAATAAAAATATAAATTACTAAAAAAAATGAATAGAAAACAAAAAGTAAGTAATAAAAAAAATCAAACCAAATACAAATTTGACAAAACTTATCATGTTTGGGCCTTGGGGAAAAAAATAAAAAATAAAAAATACAAACCACAATGTTTTCACTTTTCAAAAGCCAACTTATCCTCCATCGCCTTATCCTTCTTCCCTTTCAAGCAAAACACACACAGTCACAAAAACACACACACACATTCGAAAACACGACACAAACACAAACCCATTTTGAATAGATTTAAAAAAGAAAAAAAANAAAAACGATGCCACATAATGGCACAGGTTGGTGGTGGTGTGGTAACACGCATTTGGCGACGCGATTTGGTTGCCACATGGCGCGGGTGCCAAAGCGACGATACTCGTTGCTCTTAGAAGTATTTTATTTTTGTGTTTGGTTTTGGTGACCTAATGCCAAATTTCACATATGTCATTTTTGTAAGTGAATTATACTCCTTTTCTTTGGCAACGATCATTTTTGCCCGGTTCATCTAAAAATGTCAGTTTTTTTTCATAAATTTCGAAGATAAGACAGATCATCGATATTGTATTAATATCAAAATGCATAAAAAAAACAAAAAAGTACACACAAGAGCACATGCAGGGCTACGTACTTCAGCAAAATATCTATACCAACTCTTCGTAAGCCGCATATTATGATCTATAAATACCATCATCTAAACGTTATATCCATCAAAGATTTCAGTAAAAAATATAAACAAACATAGGATACATGTCAAACATATCATCAATCATGAAGATAACATACCATATCTTTTCTTTAACCCTGATCACACACACACTAGTTCACTCCAATGCCGCCGACGTAATATACGACTCAGCTGGCAACAAACTTCTTCGAGGCGTCCCGTACTATGTTCTTCCTCTATTCAGTGGCTCGGGTGGAGGCCTAACCCTTTCTCGTACCACCATTGACTCATGTCCACTAGATGTCACACAAGAACCATTTGACCTAAGCAAAGGTGTCCCATTTACCATAACACCTAATGTTTTTGATGAAGATTATGTACGTGAAGCGTATCCTGTGACCATTGAAGCAGATGTCACAGACCCTTGTAGAGGATCAAATATTATGAAGGTGACGACAAGTGACAACGGAACTAAAGGTTTTAAAAGTGCAACGATTGGGGGTGAGTCGAATAAACCTGAGAGTTGTTTTCAGCTTGTCGAAGCTGATATGATGCCTGGATTAAGAAGCTATCAGATTCAATTGTGCCCGTTTAAATGTGGGACGAATACTAGTACGAGTTTAAATTGTTACAATGTTGGACTTGTGGCGAATGATGTTGGAAAGAAGTTTCTTGCTACGACTGAGGTTATTTATCCAGTTGTGCTGACCAATTCGTTTGTTAAACCGGCGAGTCAATCTTCTACGTCCAGTTTGTGAATTTTTTAGGCATGTTTGCACATTTTGCAAAATGATGTTGAATAATTTGTGTATATATCTTGTTGGTTAATGTTGATGTAATAAAATGGTTACTTTGTTTGAAATTACATGTATGCCCTGGATAACTGGAAAAAAACTGAAAACTCCCAAAATAACTTTCAACCCGTATTTATGTGAGTTATATATGTAGATATGGAAAGGGGGATTTTTCCCATTATTCTCTCAATACACAAACAGATAAACATTGAGTGTAAGTAAAACAAATTGGATTGTGGTATTGTGAATTTGGTTGTAGTAATCAAATTCCCGACTAGTGGTAAGAACGTTGACCCACAGTTAATCAAGGTTAATTAGTTTATGTTTTACTTATTCAGAATAAGATTTCAATATTGGTTTTAGAGCCTCTCGTTCAGATATATGTTACAATCCATGTTTTACATGTTTATACTAATTAAGAATATATTTTATTATATAACAAGTTAAAGACGTGTTTGTGACTGATCATGAAATCTTATGTGCTTATTTTTGCTATATAATATGTCTTGTATTTTTCTAAGCAATGGACTTATGTTAGTCCAATAAATAAGTAATAGTGAGCGCAATTTTTACTAAACTAAACTCGATAGCTTTTATCGAAAATCGCCTGTTATATTTATTCTTTCCTTTGCACCGCATTTAAAAAAATTTGTGACCCTTATCACTCTTAGAGCATCCGCAACAATAACCTGAGTTATACAGTAACCCAGCCCCACGTCAGCTTTAACACAATAACTCAACACCCACAACAATAACTCAGCAATAACTCAGCTTTAACACATTAACTTCAATTATTTTCACATTCACCCCCTAAACTAAAACCAACAATTCATTTATTAAACCAAATAACATTAAAACTTAAAACTTACAATACGAAATATAAAATAATAAGAACAACGATTACGAAACATATGAAATTAAAACAAACGAATTACAACTACTTATTCATCGTCTTCGGAATATTCATCTTCGCGTTGTTGTTGGTGTTGAAGACGTTTCTGCCAAACATGCTTCATGAGGTCTCGTTGTAGTCGAGTATGCGTTGCTGCGTCGCGCATTTCCCTTGTCTTGCGCATCTGCGTATCACACCTGTCGATCCACCTTTGTTGACTCAAATTTGGGGCCGGATCCACCCACATTCTGCCATACTCACGGAGTCTAAACTTTTGATCTTGTAGGATCATGTTATGCAAAATAATGCATGTAACATGATTCGTCGTATCTTGGCAATTTCCCATTGTCTTGCCGGTGTTGTAGTATACCCCAACGTCCTTGGAGCACACCAAAAGCACGTTCGATATCCTTGCGCGCACTTTCTTGCTTTCTTTTAAAGTAACTATGTTTCTCGTCAGTGGTGGCCGAGAAGGATTTGGCGAAAGTTGACCACTGCGGGTAAATTCCGTCAGCCAAGTAATACCCCTGTTCATATCTTTTTCCATTTAACATGTAGGGTGCCCTTGGAGATTCATTGGCAAGGATGCTGTCGAACAAGTTAGAGTTATCTAAAACATTAAGATCATTATTGGCCCCTGCTATACCAAAAAATGCATGCCAAATCCACAAATCTTGTGAAGCAACAGCTTCAAGCATTAACGTTGGGTATTTTTTTATCACCCCTACCAAATTGCCCCTGCCAAGCCACCGGACAATTTTTCCACGCCCAATGCATGCAATCAATGCTACCAAGCATACCCGGAAAATCATGCTGACGTTCATGCAATTCGTAAATACATTGAATGTCGGACCATGTTGGTGCTCTTAAAAACTCATGCATATACAAATCCATAACACACATGTTAAAATTATCTAGACAAAGACGTGAAGTAGTCTCACCCATTTGCAGATACTCATCGAACGCATCTGGGGTGGTGCCGTACGCTAGTTGGCGTATTGCAGACGTACACTTCATACGTGCACTAATACTCCCTCGACCCGTGCAATCGTGTCCTGACTTAAATCATTTAAAGTGATCTGGAATATCATCGGATTCGTAAGATTCAATACCTTCGACTATTTGTAGAAATAGTTTCCGGCTCATACGAAACCTCCTACGGAAGTTACTGTGCGTATACTTGCAACCTTGAACGAAATAGTCATTGTTCAAACGTTCCTCAGCAATCTGATCACGTTCACGATATATGTGAGTACGGCGGATACAGGATTCAGCTTCTTCTTCTTCTTCTTCTTGTATGCGCTGATGTAACTCGAACGCATTAACCATAAACTGTATGTCTTCTTCGTCATCAACGTCTGACCAACTCGGACCAAATTCGTTAATTTGATTTGGATCCATAATGAGTGAATAATGTTTTTTTTCTTGTATAGGAAGTGCAAAGGGTGGAGAATTAATAGTTGATAGTATGGAAAATATGTATGTGTTTAGTTGGTATTTATAGGTGTGTTTATTTGATTTAATTTTTTTTTTGAAAAATCAAGAACTAGCCGTTTGAAAAATCAGGAGTGGTGAAAGTGAATTTTTTTTTTAAACGGTAATAAAAAGATCCGTTGAAGAGGGGTAAAGTGATTTTTTTTTTAATAATAGCCCTTAACTCAGCGTTAAGGGGATAACGTCCCACGTTAACGTTGCGTTAACGTGGCAGGTGCAACAATAACGTGCCCAATAACGCACGAAAATAGGCTAATAACGCAGGTTTCACGTTAGTGTTGTTTATGCTCTTAGCCCACGTTCCGTCCCTGCAAATGTACATGATAAACAAACAAGACTCTCGAAATTCATTTTCATTTGAACCATTTTGCTCGTGATTTTTATTATAGTTCAGCCCAATAAATATACAAGCCCAAACTTACACATAGGTTTGGTTTTTCTACAAAATTAAAGACATTACCACCCAAAAAATAGCAAATGAAAACACAAAATGAGAGCCACGGTGGCAATCCGTCTGCCACGCTCTCCACTAAGGGCAACCACAATGCAACACTCTGGCATAGTTTAATAGAACAAAAAGATGATGAGTAAGCATGCAATATTAATGCATTGTGAAACTTCCAGGTGGTTTGTTGGTATAATGATAGTTCAATTATGTAAACATCCTCTTTTAACTCTTCAAGTGGGTCCTATACTATAGAATCTTATTAAAATTAAACATGATCGGCTTATTTATGCTATTTGAGTGGGACTCAGAAGTGGGTCCCACATTCCGATGATTTAAGTGTGTTCTTAAGTTTGTTACTTCGTTGATTTCTTAAATGTTTTGCTTGATGGTGTTTAATGAACTTCAAAGATTGCAACTTATATCAAGTCTATATATAAAACTAACATAAATAGTATAACAAAACATGTCTAGTTGTCGCTCGAGTTGCGCTTGGGTTAAAAACATACATTTTTTCTCATTGGAAGTTAAATTACGATTATGTGGCGTTTGCTTGTGGATTGGATATGTGTGCTGCTAATTCGTGGTGTCGTAACCAGTAACGAAACATCTGAGCTGGGTGAAACAATTTAATAGCTTAACTTATGAAGATTATTAATAAAGTATGTGATACTATTTGATTATGTGATCACATACTTTAGTTAGAATGATCTTACCAGGAAGGGACAGTTTCATCTTCTCACTTTTGCAAGCCTTAAAATTAATTAACTAGGGTTAACTATGATTTCAGCTATGGATATGAATGTATTATCAAAGGTTATAATAATCTTGTGAAGTGGAAATTGTTTTTTAATTAATAATTACATAATTGTTAGGCGACAAGTTGTAAGAAAAGTGGACGAAGGCCAATGTCTGCAATGTTCAATCAACTGTATCTCTTTAGTTCACTACAACAATAACAAAAACAACAACAACAACATGCCCAATTACACCTGAACGGGGGATGGATAGGTGAAATGTAGACAGATCTACCCCTATCCCCAGGATAACCCGGGAGTAGAGAGACCTCTCGCCAGTGTAAGTGTGCAAGTGTAGCACAAATGGCACAAATGAAAAACACAAAACCAAAACCACCCCTATACACTTTGTAAAACAATCATAGCTCAGACATTTATATCACCACCAACCCAACCTTTTTCTATTTAATTCACCACCAACTATTTACTTCTTCATTCACACTTACACTCTTCAGTACTGCTCCTACTACTCTATTGTCAAAAGCAATCAATTTACATACTCAAAGTCCATTTATTCTTAAAAAAACCAACCATTAAACAATAGTTTCAGTCTTGATCAATGGCATTTAATTTCTTTATTTTAGTTATCCCAAGTGCTAATGGATGCACTTATGACGTGTTTTTTGGCTTTAGAACACATGTGAACTGTATATTTTCTTTTAGAATACAAATTACAAAATTATTTTTGACTTTGAATGAATATTGTAAGACACCTGTTGTTACAACTAAAATAATATACGATTTGTAAAAACACGACATTTATTTACTATTGTCAAGTTAAAACATCTATAATGCATAAATTTTTGTTATCATTTTCCAAAAGTCCACTCAAATGTAAATGTATGACGGTGTATAAGCGTTCAAAGATCATTTTTATTATATAGACAGGTATTCACATATTACGGTGGTGGGTACCCGTGTAATTAAATATTTTGGCGAGCAAATGCATTAATTTTATATGTATCTTGCTGGGAATAAACTTAATAATAACGTTGTTAAAAATTTTCAAGGTGATTAATAGATGAAGGAGACTTTATATTTGTACTTTATAATTGTATTATGATTTTGTAACGTTGGTCTCAAATAAAATCTAATCCTAATGTAGTATATATATAGATATAAATACTCTTTTTCTTCCAATAATATTGTTCATCTTTCAATTTTGGGTTGTATCAAAAAGAATTTCTGTTACTAAAAATAGAAGATAAAATTGTTTAAGTAGCGTATTACCCTAATCAAAATTATTATTTACAAAATTAGATGAAAGCCTTAATTAATTGTTAAATAGTAAAACTGTGTTTTTGTAGCATTTGCACAAGGCAAAGCATAGTTAAACGCATTTTTCTTTTACAATGTGTGTTCGCGACAATTATTTTAGGAAGAGGAGAGTAATAATATTTAAATCATTTACTTAATAACTTGAGATTGCTAAATTCATTGTTTTCTAATAAGAGGCTTTTAGTTTTTTAGAAATGAAAAGTGTTACTATAGATCCTTTTAAAGTAGTACTAATTTTCTCGTATATATAAATGAAAAAAAAAAAAAAAAAAAAAAAAAAAAAAA
>LBNU01019560.1:0-17444 GCA_014162995.1 Artemisia annua
AAATGATAAATGGAGAAGAATTATTTAAAAAAAGGGGAGAGGGGATGACTACAGGTTAGTGAATATACCGCTTACCATCTTGATCCGATAAGAGCCGTAGGGATCTTAAACCCAAAGGATCACCAAATATTATAGAGGAGGTTATTTAAGTTATAACATATGAGGTATTATGATTCGAAAATGGAGATAGTGAATATGAACGTGAGGAAAAACGAGGTTAGAAGAATTAAATCGAAATTAAAGAACATTTGATAATAGGGTGGAACAAGAATGAGCACATACCGAATTAGTAATCAACCTAGAGGGCAACCCTGGGTTCGAATTTCATAAATGCTGATGATACAGAAGTTGTTCTAAGCGATACCAGATATTGAAATGATAAAAGAGTTGGAGCTCAGTAGACATTTTACGAACTTTATCCTTTCATTAGCCATCGAGATTAACATGATACTCGTCAAAAGATGCTTTGTTTTCATACTCTCCACGGGGAAACCGTTTGTAATCTAGTCGACCTTACTATTTAGAGTTGGTTGATATTGAAAACAGGAGACCCTGCCCAATCTCCGCATAGGAAACATAAGTTCACCAAATTGACGTCTAGAGCACGAGACAATCAAAGAATCTCATTAGAACAATATAGTAAATCTTACATTGGTTGTCTTACATCAATGGACACCAACTTAAAATTATCGAGTCTTCGCAGATCTAGCAATCTGCCTAAACGTTCATGAGGGATTTACTTAGGTATCTCTCAAATGATTGAACGGAATCCTGCCAGGGTCAACATCAACAGCCCTGACAGCGGTCACTTCGGTAATTCCCTTGTGGGTTACGCCTAGTGTTACGTGGCATCAAACGTCTACAGTCGTGGTGATCTCCAAGCGCTCACCTAATCGTGGTGTAACTTAGTTGTGCCCGTGTAACTCTTACGGGGTATCCGATAGGAACGCCTTGCGCGAAATTAGAAGGAGTCCTCACAAATATGCTGTTGACGAATTCTAGTTTCAAACCTGTAAGTACGTTTGTATTATTGCTAACTGTCTTATTTCAGGTACAATGCTGTCTTGAACACCCAACTTCCGGGTGCTCATACATATCATCAGAATGCCGATGAAAGCTCAAAGCCTTATCACATTTTCAACAAGGAAAGATTCTACCTCAATAATCATATGAATCTTCAACACTAAGACATAAGATGCTAAGAATGCATATACAACAACACTCGTTTAAATTGAGAGAGTCATGTGGAACGGAGCGGAATACCACTTGGAAAGACGAAAAGTGACGAGGCGGATTACACTTCATCTAATCATTTCACATCAACAAATTGACATAAGATAAAGAACTGATGATTATATCATTCTACAACTATCATTTTTTGGAAGACGCTAAAGCTATCAAAGTTAATATTCCACAGTTTGAAGAACAAAAGAACGCCTCAAAGCAACCTCGATGACCGTGACAAATTTTCTATCCATTAACAAATCTCATGACCGATCCTTAGGGGGAGATTGTTAGGATCATAGTTTTCAACATTCAGTCAAGTCTCGGTCATGTTCATAAATGTAATAGGTTGCTAGTTTTATATCACTTTATGTTACGTTTTAGACTAATACTCGTTCGGTTATAAGACGAGTCCAATAAGTGTCCAATGGGCCTTGAAAGCCCACGACATAGCACATAGGGAAGGATGGGAGTGTTGCCCTATCCTCCTCCTATAAATAGGACCCTATGTATCTCTTTCAATTTGTTGGTTAATTTCATATCTTAAACAAACTATTGTTCTTTCATCTTTCATATTGATCTTAATCAACCAAGTCTATTTCTCATCTCATTTCTTTCATTTGAATACTTGTGTTTACTAATATGGTGACCTAACAGCTTTGTCTGTTTTTAGGATGTCATCTGGGTGATCTCACTTTTGCCCCCTTAAAATTCTAGAAATACAGCTTTTTAGACTGCTTATTGAGTGCTTAAAGTTGACTGCTTGAACCTTGTTTCTGTCTCAAACTAGCAACCTGATCAAGTGCTTATTGGACTGTGTTGTGTGCTTATCTTTGATATTTGAGTTGCTTTATGCTTGTTTATGCTGTATCTACTGTTCCTGAGCAATTGGTGCAAGAAAGTGCTTATTAGCTTATTAAAAGTGCTTTTTGTAACTGCTTATTTGCCCATTTGCTTATTTAGGACTTAGAAAACTGTCACTTTCATTTTTCTTAGGTTTTTAATACTAAAATAGACTTTTTTGCAAAATTTCAGATTTTTCCTAGTTAATTTAGTTTTTTTAATAATTAATTTTAGTTTTTAAGCATTTAAGATCATTCTTAATTCATAAAAATTAAACAAATAGCCAAAAAATTATATTTTCAGTTTTAAAAAATAGTTTTAGTTTATTTTAGATTTTTCAAAATTAGTTTTGTATTTTCTCATTTATTTTCAACTTTATTTGTAATTTTATTACTTTTTTAATTAGTAAAAATAGTTTTTAATCAATAATAATTAAACAAAAAGTCAAAAAAAAAATACTTTTCTTTTTCCCAAAATTTTCTTTCTACGTTTAGGACTTAGGAAAATTGTTTTGACATCCGTAGGACTTTTTCTTCAAACATTTCACGTTTAAAGCCATTACCGAGACCCGTAACGGCCCGTTTTTTTTTATTTTAGCTACGTTTTTGGTTAAATTAAGTTACGTTTAGTTTTAACATGTTTTTAAGTAGTTTTTCATTTCTAGTTTCAAATTCGTAGTTTAATTTAAGTAATTTCCCTTTTTAATTACGTTTTTGAATTTCACGTGTTACGTTTTTAATTTTAGGATACGTTTTAGGTTTATTTGATTTACGTGCTTTCGTAGTTTGTTTATTTGATTTATTTTGAGTTATTATTTGCGTGAACTAGTTTATTAATCCAAAATCTCTATTTAAATCTCATTCAAATCACCCGATCACAAAACGGTTTCGACTTCGCATTTCACACCTCACACGGACACGAACCGGGGATATCCTACACTCCCGTTGACTTTATTTGACTATTTCTCGGTCAAAAAGTCTTATATACTATACCCTATAACCAAGGATGAGTTCAAACCAACCGTTCAACCCCAAAGGCGTTTGAATCCAAAAATCCAAGATGTGGTAAAAAAATGAAATTGTGAAATTACTTGACTCTAGACTAATCTACCCAATTTTTGACAGTTCATGGGTCAGTCCCATCCACGTTGTGCCAAATAAAAGGGGAATGACGGTAGTACTGAATGACGACAATGAGCTAATTCCATCTCAAACTGTTACTGGTTAGAGAGTTTGCATCGATTACCGCAAACTCAATGATGCTACACGAAAAGATCACTTCCCTCTTCCATTTATTGATCAAATGTTAGAAACACTATTAGGGTATGATTATTATTGCTTTTTAGATGGTTTTTCAGGTTTCTTCCAAATACCCATTGCTCCCGAGGATCAAGAAAAGACAACTTTCACCTGCCCGTATGGAACCTTCGCTTATAGGAGAATGCCGTTTGGATTATGTAATGCTCCTGCAACCTTCCAAAGATGCATGACGGCTATCTTCCATGATATTGTAGAAGACTTTATGGAAGTCTTCATGGATGACTTCTCGGTGTTCGGTAACTCATTTAGTGATTGTCTCTTTAAACTTGATAAAATGCTTGCTAGGTGCGAAGAAACTAACCTTGTTCTTAATTGGGAAAAATGTCACTTTATGGTTAGAGAGGGAATTGTGTTAGGACATAAAATTTCTGGAGAAGGTATAGAAGTTGACAAAGCTAAAATCGACGTAATTGCCAAATTACCTTACCCTACTAATGTAAAAGGTGTTAGAAGTTTCTTAGGGCATGCTGAATTTTATCGTAGGTTCATAAAGGATTTTTCAATGATATATAGGCCTATGACTCAATTACTAGAAGATACAAAGTTTGATTTTTCCAAAGATTGCAAAAAGGCATTTAATATACTAAAAGAAAAATTAACTACTGCACCTATTATAATATCGCCAGATTGGAATCTACCTTTGGAACTAATGTGTGATGCTAGTTATTATGCTGTTGGAGCCGTACTAGGGCAAAAGATTGAAAAGAAATTTAAGCCAATTTATTATGCTAGCGAAACTCTAAATAATGCCCAAGAACATTATACCACCATTGAAAAGGAACTTCTAGCAGTAGTTTTTGCATTCGATAAATTTCGGTCATATCTTATATTATCAAAAACTATGGTGTACACTGACCATTCTGCTTTGAAGTATTTGTTTAATAAACAGGATGCCATGACAAGGTTGATTAGGTGGGTTTTACTGCTCGAAGGATTTGACATTGAAATTAAGGATAAAAAGGGAGCTGAAAATCTAGCCGCTGATCACTTATGATGATAAGAATCAAGGGTAAGGATAATACCCCATGGTACGCTGATTACATTAACTTTCTTGTTGCTAATGAAATTCCAAAAGGGTTAACATCTGACAAGAAGAGAAGATTCATTAATTATGCTAGTGAATATATTTGGGATGAACCCTATGCTTTTAAAATACGTCCTGACAATATTATACGGAGATGCGTAGACGGAGACGATATCCCCAAAATATTGGCACAATGCTATTCAGGGCCAACAGGGGGACAGCATGGTACATTGGTCACAAAAGGAAAATCCTTGATGCAGGATTTTATTGGCCCACTATCCTTGAAGATACTAGAGATTACATCAAGAAACGAGATGCCGCAAAACAATATTCAGGTATGTGAAGTTTTCGATATATGGGGATTAGACTTCATGGGACCGTTTCCGGAATCTAAAGGTAACAAGTATATTTTAGTAGCCATTGATTTTGTGTCAAAATGGGTCGAAGCACAAGAACTACCAACAAACGATAGCAAGGTAGTGCTGAAATTTTTGCAAAATTTATTCGCTAGATCTGGAGTTCCCAAAGCGCTGATTAGTGATAGGGGAACACACTTTTGTAATCACTATCTAGGAAGAGCTTTGCAAAAATATGGAGTATATCATAGGGTTTCCACCGCATACCATCCTCAGTCTAATGGGCAAACTGAAGTTACCAACCGGGCCATTAAGTGCATTCTCGAAAAAATAACCAGGTACAATCCGAAGTGATGGTCAGAAAAAATAAATGACGCCTTACGGGCATTCCGTACCGCTTACAAAACGCCAACGGGATGTACCCCATTTCGTCTTGTGTATGGAAAAGCATGTCACCTACCGGTCGAAATTGAGAATGGAGCATATTGGGCATTGAAACATTGTAACATGGATATGGAATCCGTGGCCAAAAATCATTTAATGCAACTAAACGAACTCTACGAGCTAAGGGACGAAGCCTACAAGAATACCAAGATCTACAAATAAAGAACTAAGAGATGGCACGATTCAAGGCTACGTGGGGATAAGGATTTCATTATCGGAGAAAAAGTGTTGCTCTTCAATTCTCGACTTAAGATGTATCTGGGAAAACTTAAATCAAGATGGACGGGTCCTTATGTTGTTAAAAAGGTATATCCGTATGGAACTATTGAAATATGCGATAAAAATGGTTATCTATTCAAGGTAAACGGGCAAAGAGTGAAAAAGTAATTTGATAACCAAATTGATGAAACGGAGAACGAGGTGGTGGAGTTTGAACCCGATGTATTGGATTAAAGAGCTGAACGTGAGTCTGTTAGAACCTAATTTTATGGTTCTAACATGTAAATGGAACGACATTTACGGGATTACATTTACTATCTTGAAAGGCACAAACACATGGACTAGAAGCGTCATTATTGTAAAGTTATGTGTTTGTTAGCCTTTATATACTCCTCCATACTTCCATGGAGGGGTGAGACTTGGTGTAATTTTCCTTTCATTTTCATTATCAATAAAACACACACTAGTTTCCTTTCTCTCTCTACTTTCTCTCACTAATAATGGAAGTCATCTTCTTCCATGTTACCCGACCTCCCGAGTCCACAAATCAAAATAAACTACGGTCCTATCAAGTGGTATCAGAGCCAGGTTCTTCAACTTCTTCATATGGATTTATGTGGACCAATGCGAGTACAAACAATTAATGGGAAACGGTATATTCTTGTGATTGTTGATGACTTCTCCAAATGGACTTGGGTTTACTTTCGTCGAAGCAAAGATCAAGCTCCATCAATGATTATCACCTTTCTCACGAAAATTCAAGTTCAACTCTGCAACACTGTCAGAATCGTTAGAACGGACAATGGAACTGAATTCAAGAATCAAACCCTTCATGACTATTTTGAGAAAGTGGGTATTGAACATGAAACCTCGATTGCACGGACTCCCGAACAGAATGGAGTAGTCGAAAGACGCAACAGAACATTAGTCGAAGCCGCACGAACGATGCTCATTAATGCTCAACTACCAGATTTTCTTTGGGCAGAAGCCGTCTTAACCGCATGTTACACCCAAAATCGTTGTATGATCAATAAACGTCACAAAGTCACACCGTATGAAATTGTTCACAAACGAAAGCCTAACATACAACACTTTCATACATTTGGTTCTCTTTGTTATCCGAATAATGATCGTGATGATCTTGGAAAGCTTAAGCAAAGGCTGACGTCGGTATCTTCATTGGATATTGTGAAAACTCAAAAGGTTTTAGAATCTACAACCGTCGTACTAGAGAGATTCAGGAGACTATTCATGCTAATTTCGATGAGCTCACAGATATGGCTTCTGAGCAACACAGCTTAGGACCCGCAACCAACCGCCTAAACCCAACAGATTCTTCAGCTGAACCATTGTCACTAACTCGTCAAGAATTGGAAACGTTGTTCTCTCCTTTGTTTGATGATTCGTTTGAGACACGTGCACCTGATGTATCCACTAGTTCCGCTGCTCAACCTGATAATATTCAAGTACCTAATACAACGGTTACAACAACAACAATTGTAACACCAGATGCACCCCCAACTGAATCACCTACGATAAAGGAACAAACCGCTTCCAATACCGACAACCCAACTGAAGATCTGAATCTACAACAAGTACCCGAACCTGCAAATTATGATCCAAATGCGTTCTTCAATCCGTTTGCTCCGACTCCGAACCTTTCAGATATTGCTGAGTTGTTAACACGCAACTTGGAACCAACTAATATGCAGCAGTTCCATAACCCTCACCCTTCAACACATCATTGGACTCGTGACCATCCAATCGTCAATATCATTGGTCATCCAACCGCTCCAGTTATGACAAGACAAAAACTTCATTCCGATGCCGAACATTGCATTTATGCTCTAACCGTTTGTCAAGCAGAACCTAAAAACATCAAACAAGCTCTTACTTACGACAACTGGATTGAGTCAATGCAAGAGGAATACAACCAATTCAAACGTCTTGAAGTTTGGGAATTAGTTGAACGGATAGATGGAGTTTATGTCATTGGGCTAAAATGGATTTGGAAAAACAAGTTGGACGCAGAAGGCAACGTTATTCGTAACAAATCACGCTTGGTAGCTAAAGGATATACTCAGGAGGAAGGAATTGACTTTGAGTAATCTTTCGCACCAATTGCTAGACTTTAAGCTGTTCGAATATTTTTGGCATACGCTGCTCACAAAAACATGATCGTTTATCAAATGGACGTGAAAACGACATTTCTGAACCGTGAACTACGTGAGGAGGTATACGTCAGTCAACCAGAGGGATTTGTTGACCCAGAGCACCCTTACCATGTCTACAGACTTAAGAAGGCTCTTTATGGTCTCAAAAAAGCCCCTAGGGCGTGGCATGATAAACTTACTGCTTTCTTGCTTGCTAACTCTTTTACTAAAGGTTTGCTAGATCCAACTTTGTTTATTAAAAAACACGGGGAAGATGTTTTAATTGTGCAAATATACGTCGATGACATTATTTTTGTCTTAACTAACAAAAAAGTACTCAAACGCTTTTGCCAGATTAATGAAACAAAATTTTGAAATGTCAATGATGGGTGAACTTACGTTCTTTTTGGGACTACAAGTTCATCAGTCTCCCCGTGGAATTTTCCTAAATCAGTCCAAATACGCTCTTGAGATAATTAAGAAACATGGCATGACCAGTTGTGATACTTACAATACCCCAATGACCAACACCACTAAACTAGATGAGGACCCACATGGGAAACCAGTTGACCCCACAAAATACCGAAGTATCATTGGGTCACTGATGTACCTCACCGCTAGTAGACCGGATATTGTATTTGCTGTATTCATGTGCTCTCGCTATCAGTCCAGTCCAACTGAACGTCACCTCAATGAGGCTAAGAGAATCCTTCGATACGTAAAGGGAACCATTAATTTGGGGATCTGGTATCCAAAGGATTCCGGTTTTGAACTAATAGCCTTTTCAGACGCTGATCATGCAGGGTGTATGGATACACGCAAAAGTACTTCTGGTGGTTTGCAGTTTCTTGGAGATAAACTCGTGTCGTGGCAATCAAAGAAGCAGGATTGCACATCACTATCGTCAACAGAAGCTGAATATGTTGCCATGTCTGCCTGTTGTGCACAAGTCATTTGGATGCGTACACAGCTAATGGACTACGGTTACCTATTCAACAAGATTCCAATGTACTATGACTCGAAAAGTGCGATAGCAATCTCGTGCAACACGGTTCTGCATTCCAAGTATAAGCACATTGATCTCCGTTATCACTTCATCAAGGAGCATGTTGAAAAGAGTACAATTGAGTTATATTTTGTGGGTACTGAATACCAACTGGCAGACTTGTTCACAAAACCACTACCCCCGTGAAGGTTTACTGAGCTAGTTCACCGGATTGGTATGCGGTGTTTGACTCCGGATGATCTACAATCTTTTCTAGAAAACAATTAACCAAGTCAAATACCAAAACTATCTTTGTAAATATTTTTTTTAAAAACAAAAATACAAAATCAAAAAATCATCAAAAATCCAAAAAGATTTTACATTTTTTATGTTTATCTTATGCATGTACACAATTTTCGTCAACACTTTGGTTTATTAAAAATTTCAAAATTTTCACACGAAGTGTTGAGGGGGAGAAAATGTTCTTCAAATTTTAAAAAATCTTGTGCAAACATGTGTACTTGCATATTTCTAGTAGTTATGATGTTTTTATTGCAATGGTGGAACATCAAAGGTTATCTCGTATCACTTCTTTTTCCTTTTACTTCTTTGTTTGCCTAATATGTCCTTACATGTTACATGGTTAAGCATGTAGTTTAGGGACTAAATCTGCCAAGTTGTAAAAAGTTTCAAAAAACTCTAACAAACAAATACCCCCACAATATGCCATGATGCATCAACAAATACCTCAACATCAACCTTTTACTATGCAACAACTCACTCAACCGCCAAAACAAACCCATTGGTTTGACCAAATGTGTGAAGTCATCACTACTCAACAATCAAGGCATGAAGCTGGTTCACTTGACACACCACCTATGCTCACACCGGGAAATTATGTTCAGTGGTCAAGTCGATTCCTACGATTTCTTGAACTCAAGAAACCACATGGCAAATATATGAGGAGAGTTATCAATGAAGGTCCATTTGTCACACCAACTGAGTTTGTCCCCGGTAATCCGAATGCAGCTCCACCAACAACTGATGCTACATTACCTATTCCTAATGCTCGACTAAGTGCTGAAAAACTTCTTCGCAAAGAGGCAGATGAATATGCTATGATTTACATACTTCAAGGAATACCTAATCCGATATTTCGTAGTGTTGATGCTCAGAAAATAGCTAAGGCTATGTGGGAACATGTTCATCTTTTAATGGAAGGAACTCAACTCAATCAGGAGGACATGGAATCTAAACTTTACATGGAATACACAAACTTCATGATTGAGCCAATGGAATCACTTGAATCATATTATCATCGCTTCACAACCATCATTAATGACCTCGATCGACATAACATTCTTATACCAAAGATTGGAATCAACACGAAGTTTTTAGGATGTCTTGGCCCAAATTGCCAGAAGTATGTGACATTTGTTCGCCAAACAAAGAATCTTCATGAGACACCATATGGTTTGTTGTATGACTATCTGAAACATCATCAAAATGAAGTGGACAAAGATCGCGCTCTCAAAGGAATATCTTAACGAAAATCTCGCTGCAATTGCTAAACCGGCTGTGTCTTCACTTATTGAGCCAATTCATTCAACATTGAATACCAGGATCAAGCACAGTATTGAACAAATGCTTGAAACAACTTCATTCTACCTCCACACTAACAAGCCTCCACCAACACCTGAACAATTTCCCATTGAACAACTAAGAGACTTGTTAGCTGCCAAACTCAGAAACAAGGAGGAGAATACACCTGAAGAAGCAACAATGTTCGAGGCTCTTCAAGCCATTGCCTCAAAAGAATCTTACAAGGATGCTGCTGGACAACACAAACGACCAAGGCAAGATGATGATCCTGACTCTGATCCAAAAAGCAAGAAGTCAAAGAAGTCAGGCACACCATCTTCATCTCACCAGCCCCGCAAGACTTCTAAGGCTCCTCCTTCCAAACAACGAGCTCCAGCATCCGGCTCAGCTCAAACTCAATCAGAGGAACCGTTTGTGCTTCAACAGGTTGATACTCAGGAAGGAACAGAAACCGCAATACCCGAATTAGAAATTCCTGAGTTTCAAGCCGGTCCATCTGACACAACCAAGACAAAAGAGAAAGAGAAGTCTTTAAAGTCAAAGAAGCAGAAGTAAAAGACTACTCAATTCTCATGGCTAGATGTAGACGAAGCTCATGACTCTGATTGGTTGACAACGATGATCAAAGCACAACCACCGCTTGAGACCGATGAACCATTTCTGGGTAATACTTTGCAGATGACTCAGAGTATTATGTCAGGTCTTCAAGTTGAAAGGTTGTCAAAGACTGAACTGAAGCGGATTAATCGTGAAGCCATGGACTTTCTCAAGAAGAGATCAGGGAACAAAGTTGAACTCGATTATCACATGGAGAACATAGCATGTGCTTTATCTGGCTCGTTCGACTGGCTTAACCATGAATCGAATGTTGATACTGAAACGAAGAAACCTTACTTCACGGACTGGACAAAACCACTACCTTTACTTGGCTTTCCAGAAAAACCTAAGATCCCCTACAGACGCTTCTTCAACAACGACTTCCAATACCTTCAGCATGCACACGAGACCTCCAAGGAACGATATGCATCTTCACTCACACTTTCAATTGTAGCTGCCCGATATGAATTACCAGACATTGAAGAGTACGCACCAATCTACTGCAAAAAGGTTGTCGAATACAACAGGGACTCTCTTCTCAGTATTCAACATTAGCCTAAGAGACGAAAGCTCGGCTACACACACAGACTACATCTGAAGTCAAGTGAAAATGTGAAGCAACCGCTTCGCATTGTTGCAGTAATGGAGATCGTGGAAGATAGGAAATTCGGCTACACTTTCATGAAGGAAATTGTCGTTAAGAGACAAGATGAGAAGCGATACAAGTTCAATGAAGCAGACTTCCCAGACCTAAACGTGAATGATATTGAAGATATGTATCTGCTAAAGGTTCAAGGAAAGCTGCTCAACTTTGAACAAGACACACAGTACAACTTCATCGCATCTCTCCTACTCTACATCAGACGATTAATTGCTCAAGAAAGAGTGGAAGATCTTCAGCTGGGAGTGGAAAGTTATCAGAACACCATCAACCTTACTCAACTACATCTCATGATTCCTGTAATTACCGGGATGTCACAATACTCTCTCATGCAACAACCAACATTTGGAATCACCTACCTCAATAGCAAGCATCAGCTTCGTTTCATGAGGTTCGATGAGATTCAGAAGTTTTGTGATGTCACACTTCAACGAGTTCGTGATGGGTTAGCAGAGAGGTTGGAGGATGAAAAGAAGAGGCTAAAAGAGGGAATGGAAACTAGGTGGAAAGCTAATGGACGCAGAATGATCAGAAACTTTGTCCATACGATTGAAGGAAGGCTATATCGACGACAACAGATCAGAAAGTTGGAAAGCTATATCGGTGTTCGACCATCATTTACGGTCTTGACATTCCGACGACCTGATCCAAAGTTCACAGTCTTCGATGCTTAGCTCAGCTCCCATTCTTCTGGTACCTACATTTCAATATATTTCTAATATTGTTTGATTTGTAACAACTACGGCTTGTGCACACATAACAGTGTACAACCCGCACTTTGTAATGAAAGGACCCTGTGGTATGCATCAGTGCTACAATCCTAATATAAGGAGCGAAAGCTTCTTACTTTTGAGTAGATTTAATCAAACCTTTTAGTATTTTTTCAAATCTGCTCAAAAGACAAGTATTAGACCTCAATAAGTAATCATATGTTGAGGGGGAGTATTTCATATAAAATCCAAAATCTCAATGTGTTAACAAAAAGTTTTACACTCTTACACACTTTGAGAGATTTTCAATGATTTGGTTCAAAGGCATCAATAGGATAGTTATGGAGTTACAAGGTGACTAAGGAAAAACCGTCCTATGATCCGCCTAAACCGGAGGGATCTACCCAAAGACATCACCAATAGCTAGAAATTAGAAGTCCTTAGGTATGATATGAAAAAAAGGGAGTAAAGAATGAAAGGAGAAAGAAGGGGTTGAACAATTAAACTGAAACGTATGAAAAGGGTGAAAAGAAATAGCCCTCCATGCTATCAACCTTAGGTCAGACACCAGGTTCAATTCATATGCTACTGGTCGTTGCTAAGGCGACACCGGTATTGAAGATTAAAGTCGTCATGGACCCAGTGACGCAATGCACCTAAACCTTCTTAGCCACTCAGGCATCTCTCAAAAGATGTTTGTTTCATTCTCATGGGGAACCAGTGTAATCTATTGATCGTCTATTAGAGATGGTTGATATTGAAACAGGAGGCCCTCTGCTCCTTGCCTCCGCATAGGAAACCAAATGTGCACTAATCGAATCTAGAGCCACGAGATAACATATAAGATCTCTTAGGAACACAAAATTCTTCTACACTAAGTGTCTTACATCATTGGACACTGAGTGTAAATTATCGAGTCCTTCGCAGATCTTAGCAATATGCCTTGAACGTTTATGAGGGATTTACTTAGGTATTTCTCCAATGATTGAACGGAAATCCTGCCAGGGTCAACATCAAACAGCCCTGACAGCAGGTCACTTCGGTGATTCCTTGTGGATTACGCTTAGTGTGTTCGATGGTTTCAAACGGTCTACAGTCGTGGGGTGATCTCCAGCGACTCACCTAATCGTGGGTGTACTTATGTATGTCTGTGTTAGCCCTCTAGGGGGTATCCGATTAGGAACGGCCTTTGTAAGGATTAGAAGGAGTCTTCATACTATGCTGTCGACGAATTCTAATTCCGAACCTGTAAGTACCGGATGTATTATTGCTAACTGTTTCTCTGCAGGTACAACCACCATCCTGAACACCAGCCTCCACATGCTCATACTTACATCCCAACAATAATGAAAGCTCTCATGAAAGATCGAAGCAACATGAATGCCAAAGATAGATTCCATGCCAAAAGAATCTACAAAGTGATAAAGACAAACGATCTTAAGCAACACACCGTCTAAAGAAGGTTTCTACGTCAACACAAAGAATCTTCACATATGAAAAGAGAGCTCCTCACTTATGAAAGTTTTAATCGTTAAAGATGTATGAGCATGTCGGAATGATGCAGATCCACTGGAGTCTAAGAGAGTGATGAATGGCAGATTACCACATCAGATTGATCACTATCTCATCAAGCAAAGACAAAGAACAAAGAACGATGAATCAATTCTACATAATCTTTTTTGAAGACGTCTAAAGCTATGAATGCCACGACTAAAGTCCAAAGATAAAGACGTCAAGCAACCTCAAATGACCGTGACTAACATCACTTCTTCAACAACCGATCCTTAGGGGGAGATTGTTAGAACCTAAGTTTATCAACGTTTAGTCAAGTCTCGGTTATTTGAGTCATTGTAATAAGTTGCTAAATTTATCTATGTTATTTAAGTGAGTTATGTAAACATTATGAAGTCCAAACACGTCCAATGGGCCTTAAGCCCACACGTCTAGAAAAGGAAGGAGAAAGGGAGTGTTGCCCTAGCTCCTCTCCTATAAATAGGACCTTATGTAATCATTCTCACTTGTTGGTTATTTCATTATCTTAAGGAAACTCTTGCACTTTTATTCTTCCCATTTGATCTAATCAACCAAACTCTATTTCTCATCTTATTTCTATCAAACTTATACTTGTGTTTACAAAATGGTGACCTAACAAGTGGTATAACGAGCCAAGATTTTTTACTTTGTTGATTTGTGGTTTTATCTTGTCAAAAATCGTACCTTTTTTGTGGTTCGGATCTGTTATGAAGCTGTTTTTAGGCCTAACTTTCATCATCTATTGTGGTTTAATAGTTTTATTTCAGATTTTGTTTGTAACCAATGGTCCAAAACAGTCAACTGTTATATCCAGTGTCACAATAACAATAAAAATCTTGTCCTATGACATACTTGTTTGTCCAAGATAAGTTTTTTTTATGTTCAACTCACATATGTTTTAGTTCCACAACTCGTGAATTTTTGTGGTCAAATATTGGACCGAAAAAGTTATCACTTTTTGGTCGAAACATGGTCAGTAGCCTGATCTTAAAAGCTTAAACTCATCGGAATCTAGGTTTCAAAAGCTGGTCAGAAAAGTTAATCAGAAAAATCATCAGAAACTGAAAAAGTCGCCGGAATCTGGTCGGAATTTCTTGTATAAGAAATTTTCGAGAAAAAACCTGGTTATCGAGAACATTAAGCCCTAAACTGTCGAAATCTTTTTTCTCGATAACCACAAACCCTAAACTGTTGAAATCTTTTTTTTCTCAATAACTAAAGATTTCGAAAACTTCAACCATGTTCTCGATAAGTCTCATTTTTCTCGATAAAAGATCTCGATAAAATTTTTCTCGATAAGTTACAAATTATCGAAATTTATTTTCTCGAAAAGTGGCCAAATGAAAAAATAAGAGAAATAGAAGATGAATTGAAGATGAAGAAGTTCAGACTTAACTCGGACCAAGATCAAAACCAAAAATACCAATACTCTATGTTGACTTCAGTTTTGATACATCACTAGTCACAAAGTCATACGAGACTGTTATGAACTGATGAATGTTACCACAGCCACAACTAGTCCAATAACCCATCACAATCAACTACACCCAACATCCACTATCCTATATCAATCACCAATCCATAATCTTAGATCTAAATCTAACAAGACTCGAATGCAAATAATTACAAAATCTCAGTTTTGTTCACCTTGGGTACCAATATTCATAGACTTACGTAGGTGAACAACAAACCATCATCGATCTGTCAATATTCAGACTCAAAACCAACAGATTCACAATCTCAGATTTTCTTTTTCGTGGAGTACAATAAACCCACGGACCTCTTAAAGATCCAAGCACGAAAAGAAAACTCATCATCGATCAAATTTGTGAAAAATAACTTCAATTTATATCCGAACAACAAAGAACGAGTAAAAACAATTTTTGTTATACCCGTTTCTTTAATTCGTTCAACACAAAAACAAGAAGAGAAAAACAATTACATATGTTGAAGCTACCTTGACCCTTCAAAGGATCTTGAAGCTATAAAAACACTTTCTTGATTCGACTTGTGCTTCAACTGTCATCAAGGTTACGGTTTGGTTAAGCGTGTGTTTGTGTTTGATACGGATTTATGATGTTATGATGGAGATATGGCTGTTTGATATAGAAGTGATGATTGAGATGTGTTATTGTTTGGATCTAGAGATGAGATGGAGATGCGTTTGGAGAAAGGAAGAGATGGGGGCAGATTTTTTTTCTGTATGAATTTAGGGTTTGAGATAAGAAGATAACAGGTGATGGGGGCGGATGAGAAAGTGATGGGAGATTAGGGTTTTCACAAATGATACAATTTAGGGATTGTGAGTGTTTATAACCGGTATTAGTTATTGATATTGGATCGGGTTGGTATTTCATCTAGACCGGGTCACACTTCACTCAAATGGACTTAAAAGTTTATATTCTCTATTTTGGGCTGTGACGTACCTGATCCATATATTGCTATGTATTGGGTTTAAACAATTATATCAACCTAAATGTCTTGTGTTGGAAATTTACTTGGCGACTTGGCGTTGGGTTAGTTGTTGGATCCGAAAATGGTATACATTGAGCTAATAATTGATTTAGTATTACCAAAGGTGTTTTTAATACATAGTATACATTTTTGGTAGAAGCTTTGGGAAAAAGAGCGGTTATTTTGGTTGATTCAAATTTTCACGGGGTTACATTTTTGACAAGATCGGGAAACCATTATCGAGTTCACTTAAACCATCAAATGGCTAGATATGGGCATTTAACCGCAAGATGTGACTACGGCGATAATTTTTTATTACTTAATTGAGATTGAAGTGGAATTTCATGGGTGCGTGTACTTAGTATCTTGAAGATGTCGAGTTTGGCGATAATTGATCGAGGTACAACTAAGCGGTGAAGCTTTTACCACGAGGATCGTAGTCCCAACGAGGGTTGAAATTGATCTTGTCACTCGAGTCGTGAGTTATGTGAAGTGAATAGGTTTAAAAGATGTGATTTGAATTTAGCTATACTACGAAACTTGTTTAAAACTTAAAAGAAATAAAGTACGAGAATGAAAGGAATAAGTTGAACGATAAAAGAAAACATAAATTGAATAAAAACGTAAAGAAAATGAAATAAGAAAGTAAGAAAGATTAAGTAAAGAAAAGAAATGAAAATGAAATACGAAATGTAAAATGTTTTTGGATTTTAACTTTAATAAATGAAAGAAAAGAAAAGAAAACGTTTAAAAGAAAAGAAACTAAGTGAAAAGAAAAATAAGCTAAGTTAAAAGATTTAACGAAAATTCGACAGAGTAACGGTAGGAAATGAAATAAAGAAAACTCCACTCGATAAACGATGGAGTGCAAATAAGCCTAGCTCGGCTTTAGAAATAAAATAAGACACGACACAAGAAAAACTAAGACTTGACACAAAATGAAAACCAAACTCGCTATTATATTGAAAACCAAACTCGCTAAGTTGTAAAACAATACTCGCTAGAACTGAATTGATACTCGCTAGAATTTGGGTACCATACTCGCGAACTTAAACTACAAACTCGCTAGGTACAAAAAAATGAAACTCGCTAAAATTTCTTTAAAACCATACTCGCTACCATGAAACTTGCTAGACATGAAACTCGCTAGAAGTTTAGAAAGGAAACTCGCTGGAATTTTAAAACCATACTCGCTGAAAATAAAGTGATACTCGCTAGGGACCAAACTCGCTAGGTTTTCTAGCCAAGCCAAACTCGCTAGATTTTCTTTAGCATACTCGCTGGACTTAACAAAACTCCCATACTCGCTAGACCCTAAAA
>LBNU01019564.1:18129-33506 GCA_014162995.1 Artemisia annua
CCCATACTCGCTATTAAACCCTAAATTTCCAAACTCGCTAATTCACGAAAAAACCCAAAAAATACGTAAAATAACGCCATGAATCATCATGAATCAGCCACATATCACCATAAAAACCCAGAAATCAAATCACACGAACTCCTAGTAGCCTATACGAATGATCTAGATGAAACCCAAGATGTAAACACCATAAATCCCAAACAAACCAATCGAATAGCTTCAAAAACACCTAAAAAACACCACGAATCGCCCCTGGTTAGCTCTGATGCCACTTGTTGTAACCAAGAATCTATATTCAGGAGGTCGGGGATGCTCGAAATAAAGGTTAAACATGGTATATTAGATTAAAGAATTGGGGAAGGTGTGTGTGTTTTCTAGAGAGAGAAAGAGGGGAAACCACACACACCTTATTACAATATGAACATCCAACCCTCCTAGATGGAACTAGGAGGTTATTTATAGGTGACCAAGTGTCATACTTTACATAGTTGACACATTAAGTCCCTTTACTAATAAACTAATGCAATTCCCGACTATAACATTATTTTCAAGGCTAACAAGTTGGCTAGTCCAAAAGCAAACGGCTTTTGGTAAAGACAAATCAAATCCGTTGACAGCTGATGGTTTGCTAAAAATCATATGGTTATTAATGTACCTGGTTCTTGAACTTAAACATTGGCTACTCCATAAGTAATGGTTTATGGTAAAGAGACATAAAATCCATTAAATTTTCAAAAAGGATTGCTAGGGACTAGCAATAGTTTAGTGTGGGGGATTGATGAGTGTGTAAATACTCATCATTTTTATTCCATCTGCACTACAAAAACATTTAAAAAAAACTCAAAAATGCCTTAAAATACAGAAAATATTCCTGGATTGTGTTTTTATATGTTTCAGGGACAAAAAGATTGAAAACAGGTGAAAACGAACAAAGTTTGCTTAATTGGCAGTTTCAGTCCCTGAACTTTCATAAATTGGCAGAATTAGTCCCTGGTATTCAAATTTTGGATAATTATCATTCAAGGTCCCTGTATTATTCAAAGTTGTCAAAATTGGTCCTTGAATGAAACTTTTTATCAAATGGCAACTTAGGCCCCTTAAGTTTCAAAAATGGCAAAAGTAGTCCTTGGGTTTTTAAAATTGGAAAAATAACTTTCATAACCCTTGTACTATTCAAGTTTGGCAACTTTGGTCCTTGTGATAACTTTGGAGGAATTACAACTTCAGTCCTTCACTTTTGGAATTTTACACAAATGGTCCTTGTGATATAACTTAACCAAACGGACCCTTGTTTATTACTCTTAACCCAAAACCAAAAACAAACCCAGCATAACCCATAAACCCCCTTGGCCCAATGTCACCTCAGGCCTAACAACATAAACAAAACCCACCCCGTATAATATATACTCCCTCGGTCAACAAAATAGTCAAAAAACCACCACTGTTCACCCTTCCCCTTCCCTATGCAACTGCTCCCATACCAGGTGGTTTTGCCCTCCCCACATGGCCTCCATAGCCCCCATCTCACCTTTCCTGTCTCCCACAACACTCCCCAAGTATTTAATGCTCATACCTGCAACTACCTAACCATTTTGGCTTATATATAATTTTGGCGCCAAAACCATTTTGAGGGCTAAGATCAAGTTTGAGCCATCCAACGGGTCTGAATTGAAGTGGGATTTATTCAGAAGAGTCCAAGAAACCCTAGAAGTCCAATATATAAGGAAAGAGAAGCAGGGAGCAGACTGGAGTAGTTTAATAAGTAGTTTTAAAAATCGTTTTTATGTATCTTCCTTTGTAGTTGTTAAAGCTTAGCTTAAAAGTGTAATCTCAAGCATTTCAGTGTAGTAAAGACTCTTTGTAATCAAAATTCCAGTTATTTTGTTGAATTCAGTTTGTGCTTAAAATCTCTCAAATTCCATTTTTACTCTAAGTATTGTTAAGAGTTGTTGTTTCTTGGTCAATAAAGCTCACATAAGTCTTTTATAAGCTTCTTTAAGCTAATTTAACATTGTAATCAGTTTATATTTGAAAAACTCAAAAATACTCAAAAATACAAAAAGAATAAGTAAAAAATAAAAAATCAAGACTGAAGAAGCAAGAAAGCTGGAGCACTGTTAATTTGGGATGGCAGTGGGTTAGAGGCTTTGTGGAAAGCCATTAGGTGGTGTTTTGGTCCTTGGTTCATAGTCCTGTGCTTGGAAGGCTTTGTAAGCAAATCTCTTAATTTTAAGCATTTACTGTTCATCAGCTTCTTAGGTGTTTATATCTGAATTTTTATGCTTAGTAAGTGTATTTGAATTAGATTTTAGCTTAATAATAGGTCTTTGTTCATTGAAATTCATTGTGCTCACTATTTACATCTTAACTGCCATTATAGCATAATCTTAGTTCATGAGTATTTGTTGTTAATAATGGTGTTTCTGTGTTAAAATATGCTTATTACATCATCTTATGACCTTTTGAACTGGTATCATGGACTGAATCAGTGGACTCCTTTGAAAATCACAAGACAGTGAACCATAAAGGGGTGTTTGGATCAGGGGATATGTTGGTGTTCTAGCTGTTTGTTGTAGTTGTTTCTGGCTTAGACATACTTCATTAGGTCACAATAGAATAGTCATAGTGTAAAATCAAGAGTTATTATCAGCAGAAGTCTAAATCACCCTGAAATCAGCCTTCAATCTCTTTATTACTAATTTATTCTGTTCAGACTTTTTAATGTGTACTTTCATCATTTTTTTTACATATTTGAGATATTTTAGCTTAACTTATCTTGGTAATTAGCTAGTAACTTATCATTTTCAGTTAATAGATCAATCCTAAATTCATATGTAGTCAATTGTCGTAGCGGTAACTTAAAAAAGGTCAAATTTGAGGTAGGTTAAGCAGTTTTTGCTTACTTGGTATTCTAACTAGTTGAATTTCTCTTTGTTCCTTAACACGTAGGTTCAGTTGCGGTCTGTGCTTTTGGATCAGGATAGAAGTGGGCGGCGGTTGGGTTTGTGTGACGGAGCTGAGGAGTGAGGGTTGTGTGTAGAGGTTTGGAGATGCGTTGCTTATAGTTTTGTTGAAACTGCTGATATTTGCTCTTTGCCTTTGACCTAGTTTCCACTGTGATTTCCCCTGTGCCACCAGGCTCAATAAGCACACATTCTACTTCAAAGCCTTGCATCTGTTCACATCAATTAGCTTGTAGCTAGTGTGATTATTTATGTTTTTTGTTCACGCGCCGATCGCTCCGTAGGCTTGGCTGTTTGATGGCTGCGTGGTATCTGTCGGCGCGATGGTTTCGCGCGCCGCCCCAGTGGCTGGTTGGGGAACCAACTCACTAGTCGACCGATCCGCAGTGCTAGTTGATGTCCCACTTTCATAAGCTCATAAAAAAAAAGCTCACCCCCTGAAAAACCTCCAAAAACCCACCCTGTCTGGTATTTAAATAAAAAATTATGTGTATACTTCCACCGATCTAAAAGAGACAAAATAGTCACAAAAACCAACCACTGTTCATCTCATACCCTCTCCCACATCCTACTGCAACTGCTCCCAATACGCAGGTGGTATTTTTTTTTTTTTTGGGGGGTGGNATTACAAATTATCTGTTAGATTTTTAAGTGCTACTTTCATCATTTTGGTTAATTATTTGAATATTTAGCTTAATATTATCTTTAATTAGCTTAACTTATCATTTTCAGTTAATAGAATCAATCCTAAGTTCATATTAGTCAACTTTGTAGTTTAACTTAAAAAGTCAAATTAGTAGTTAGCCAGTTTTTATTTATTTAACTAGTTGAATTTCTCTTGTTCTTAATACTAGGTTTTAGATCTTGTGCTTTTGGGATAATAAAATTTGGTTGCTTGTCATCACTAGACTAATTTTAGTTTAATTTTTATAGTTTTGTAAACTTCTTATTTGGCTTCTTGCTTTGACCTGTTTCACTGTGATTTCCCCTGTGCACAGGCTCATAAGCCACTTTCTTAAGCTTGCATCTTGTTCACTAATTAGCTTTAGCTTGTGATTATTGATGTTTTGGTTAGCCCATCTGGCTAGCTTGCTGTTTATGTGCTTATCTCTCCATTTCATGCTTATTATGATTGCTTATTTTGTCTCCATGTTTTCTCAAAACCACTCACTACACTGAGTAATTAGTGTAGTTGAGTCACTTTCATAAGCTCATAAAAAGCTCACCTTTGAACCTTAGCCTGTGTAATTTGTGTTTTTATAAAGCTCATATACCAGTCTCATAGGTCCAAGGTTCATTTTGTAATTTGCAGCTTATTTGATAAGCCAAGTAGCACTTTGCATTTTGTCCCATCTCATTGTGTACACTGACCCATCAGTGTAAACAAGCCAGATTCATAAGCCCTTCAAGAGCTTATTTGTGGGCCCCAGTCTGTGAATTTTGGTTCTTTGGATAGCTCACCAACCCAGCTTGTTACTTCAGTGCTTATTTTGTGTTTTTCAGCTTATTTAATAAGCTTGAATTGCCCTTACAAATCACTGCAGGCCTGTTGTGTTCACTGTGGGATTTGGATTTGCTTATTTGCTTATTTAAGCTTATTTAGTGCTATTCTCTTGTTGTTTCAATTTCATTTAAGTACCTTTAGATTACTTACATCTTATTTTGCTTCTGATTCCCTTTGTGAAGCTTATTTGGTTGCTTGTTTGAGCTTAGTTCTCAATTTGAGCCAAAAGCCCAAGCTGTTAAGCTCATAAGCCCTCACAGAGCTTATTTTTAAGCTCCACTCTTGTTTTCTTCATTAAAGTTTCATTATTTCAGTAGTTTAATAGTTTTATAAAAGAAAATCCATAAAATCATCACTTTTAAGAAAGTGATAGCTTCTATTTAAGAAGCTTTAGCTTTTTGGCTTATTTTCCAACTTTTTCATTAAGCACTTAGTTGTTTTTACATTTTTCCTAGGTTCCTGGTATTTTTTAGTATTTGTATAAATAATTTCATAGTTTCTACTATTCATTTGCTATTATTTATAATTAAATTAGTTTTATTAGCTTTTAATTAATAATTAAATAAATAATTTCTAAATTAGCTTTTTTATAAATTTTAGGAACTTTTTATAATTTTTTTTAGGACTTCTGTAATAGTTAAGTAGTTTTATAAAAAAAATTCATAATTATCTAAACTAGTTTAGTATTTATTCTAATTTAAATTGGTTTAGTTAATAATTAGTAATTAATTAATAATTAATAATTAATAATCTAAGAAATAATTTTTTCTTTTTTCTTAAAATTTTCTTTTGTCATTAGAATTGTAAAAAAGTAATTTTCATCACCGTAGGATTTGTACTTCTTTAAATTCACTTTTATTTTTGTGCGTTTACGTTATTTGCAATTTAAATGTACGTTTTCAGTTTCTTTACGTTTTTAGATACCCTTGTTTCACGTGCTTGTTGATATTATTCATTTAAATCGTTTTCCTTACATTTCCTTAGTGTAATCACTATTATCCCATTCCCAGTCAAAATCACCCGATCACAGATACGTTTTTATACCTTTACGCACCTCGTTGGGACTTTACGACCCAGGAAAACACTATACTCCTTGGTGCATTGGCCTAAGCTGTTTGACTTTAGTTGACCAATATCCTTGGTCAATATTGTCTGACTGTTTGGAGCCAATCAATAATTTTTTCATACTTTTCGTAACTTTCAGAAATAACTGTAATAGTGAAAGTAGTAAACACACGAAAAATAAACTAAAATTATTCAATATGTACTTTTAGTCCAATTGCATTGTGCAATTTCCCGACCTAACTAAAGATAATGAATTACGCACGCGAACACAGGTAATGTAAGGAAACACACTTTGCCTAAAGTAACTAACCACGGATTTTAATCTACAGGGTAGGCTAAGGTGTAAGGGTGTAACGAACCATTTTAACAAAGGTGTAAGAAACGAAAGGAATGACTTTGAGGGTTTTTCTAGGGGTATCTTACTCTAAAAGTGAGTGTAAACAAAAGGGTTTATACGGGGGTTAACTAACCAATGTAGTTAGTTAATATCATATAACATATAAAGTCTTTTTGGGTGTAATCCCAAAAATTTACCAAGTTAGTACAAGTCACTCCAATTATATCGATAATACTTATTATGGTGGTCTCAAATAGTATACAAGCCAAGTTCTAAAGTTTACAAGTCATCGGCACACTAAAGTTTTAATTTTTGGAAGAAATAAGTTATGTGTGCGGTTATGTAATTTAGACTTAAACAAAAACATGCTAAAAATTTTTAAATTTTGATATATTAAGCGCATTTTAAGCATATTTTGAAAAGTTTAGGACAAGTAAGTGTTCTACTTCTCCATCCCCCTCGTTGTTTGTGTTAAAGGTTAAAAACTGGAAAATAAAAGAATTAGAACGGAAAAACTTCCCTGATATTTGCTCGGAATGATCCTCCATTGCGTTTATGAGCAAAAATCAACTTTCTTGTGGATGAGAACGTTTAAGCTTCATGAATTTCTTTGTAGATCTTATTGTTTTTGTAGGCTTCATCTCTTAGCTCGTAGAGTTCATTGAGTTGCATGAAACGGTTCTTGGTTGCAGATTCCATATCTATGTTACATTGTTTCAAAGCCCAATAAGCCCAGTGTTCAGTTTCGACCGGTAGGTGGCATGCTTTTCCGAATACAAGGCGGAATGGGGTACATCCCATTGGCGTCTTATATGCGGTACGAAATGCCCATAGGACGTCATTCAACTTGTCTGACCACCCTTTCGGATTGTATCCAGTTGTCTTTTCGAGAATGCGTTTGATAGCCCGATTGGTAACTTCAGTTTGCCAATTGGATTGAGGATGGCATGCAGTGGAAACCCTGTGATAAACTCCATATTGTTGCAAAACTCTTCCTAGATGGTGATTACAAAAGTGTGTTCCCCTATCACTAATCAATGCCTTAGGAACTCCAAATCTAGCGAACAAACCTTGCAAAAATTTTAGAACTACCTTGCTATCGTTTGTTGGTAATGCTTGTGCTTCGACCCATTTTGATACGTAATCAACGGCTAATAACATATACTTATTACCTTTAGATTCAGGAAACGGTCCCATGAAGTCTAATCCCCATATATCGAAAACTTCACATACCTAGATATAGTTTTGTGGCATTTCGTTTCTTGATGTAATATTTCCGGATCGTTGACACGCATCACATCCTTTTATATAATCTTTTGCATCATCGAGGATAGTGGGCCAAATAAAATCCTGCGTCAAGGATTTTTCCTTCTTGTAACAATGGCACCATGATGTCCCCCTATTGGTCCCGAATGGCAGTGTGCCAATATTGCTGGGATATCATCTCCATCTACGCATCTTCGTATAATATTGTCAGGACATATTTTAAAGGCGTAAGGTTCATCCCAAATATACTCACTAGCATTAGCTAGAAATCTTCTTTTCTCATCAGATGTTAGCCCTTTTGGAATTTCCTTACAAACAATAAAGTTGACATAATCGGCATACCATGGTGTATTATCCCTACCTTTAATTCTTACCATCATAAGGTGTTCATCGGGAAAGTCATCAGCGATTTCTCTTTCATCAAGCACCTCCATATCAGGGTTTTCTAATCTAGATAAGTGGTCAGCAACTAGATTTTCGGCTCCCTTTTTATCTTTAATTTCAATATCAAATCCTTGGATCAATAAAACCCACCTAATAAGCCTTGGCTTGGCATCCTGTTTATTGAACAAATACTTCAAAGCAGAATGGTCAGTGTAAACCATAGTTTTTGACAATATAAGATATGACCGAAATTTATCAAATGCAAAAACTACTGCCAGAAGTTCTTTTTCAGTAGTGGTGTAATGTTCTTGGGCATTATTTAAGGTTTTGCTAGCATAATAAATTGGCTTAAATTTCTTTTCTATCTTTTGGCCGAGTACAGCCCCTACAGCATAATCACTAGCATCACACATTAGTTCAAAAGGTAGATTCCAATCCGGCGAAATTATAATAGGTGCAGTAGTTAGTTTTTCTTTTAGTATATTAAATGCCTTTTTGCAATCATCAGAAAAATCAAACTTCGCATCTTTTAGCAATAGTTAAGTCATAGGCCTAGATATCATTAAAAAATCCTTTATTAACCTATGATAAAATCCAGCATGCCCTAAGAAACTTCTAACACCTTTTACGTTAGTAGGGTAAGGCAATTTGGCAATTACATCTATTTTAGCTTTGTCAACTTCTATACCTTTTTCAGAAATTTTATGTCCTAACACAATTCCCTCTCTAACCATAAAGTGACATTTTTCCCAATTAAGAACAAGGTTAGTTTCTTCACATCTAGCAAGCATTTTATCAAGTTTAAGAAGACAATCATTAAATGAGTTACCGAACACCGAGAAGTCATCCATGAAGACTTCCATAAAGTCTTCTACCATATCATGGAAGATAGCCGTCATACATCGTTGGAAGGTTGCAAGAGCGTTACATAATCCGAACGGCATTCTTCTATAGGCGAAGGTTCCATAAGGGCAGGTGAAAGTCGTCTTCTCTTGATCTTCGGGAGCAATAGGTATTTGGAAGAAACATGAAAAACCATCTACAAAACAATAATAATCATATCGAGATAGTCTTTCCAATATTTGATCAATAAATGGAAGAGGGAAGTGATCTTTTCGCGTAGCATCATTGAGTTTGCGGTAATCGATGCAAACTCTCCATCCAGTAACAGTTCTTGATGGAATTAACTCATTGTCGTCATTGAGTACCACTGTCATTCCACCCTTTGTTGGTACAACGTGGATGGGACTGACCCATGAACTGTCAGAAATTGGATAGATAAGTCCAGAGTCAAGTAATTTCACAATTTCATTTTTTACCACATCTTGGACTTTTGGATTCAAACGCCTTTGGGGTTGAACAGTTGGTTTGAACTCATCCTCCATAAGGATCTTATGCGTACAGAATGACGGGCTAATTCCCTTGATATCAGACATTTTCTATGCTAATGCTCCTCTTCGTTTATATAATACCTGCAAAAGAGATTCTTTTTCTTTTGGCGTTAAGTTAGATGCAATAATAACGGGTGAATTAGTATTCCTATTTAAATAAGCATACTCTAAAGTAGAAGGAAGATCCTTAAGTACAGGTTTAACATCATCAATTTCATTAGCACTAGTGGAATAAACATGCTCTTTTATTATGTCGCTGCTGTTTTCAGATAGATGCGCCGCATCAGCATTACTGATGCGCTGTATTGAGTTACAAACAGCAGAATCAACAGCGAAGTCATTAATAAAAGGGTTTTCATCAACTTGATCTTCTATAGCAATAGTGTCTTCTAAGTTTTTAAGCAGAAAAGAATCAAGTAGATCATTTTTTAAAAATTCTTGAGTAATTTGATTAATCGTGTTATCAGAAGTATCGACATTATAACATTCATCAGCTTCAGAACTATTTTTACTCATAGATTGTTCCATATTAAACTCAACCTCATCTTTACCTATTGTAAGAGTTATCTTTTTATTAAAAACATCAATCATGGCCCTAGTAGTGGCTAAAAATGGTCGTCCTAAAATTATAGGCGTCCTAGAATTTTCAGGCATATCGAGCATAACGAAGTCAATAGGTAGTTCAAATTTATCAACTTTTATTAATATGTTTTCAGCTATTCCTAGTGGGTATTGTATCGACCTATCAGCTAGTTCTAAGCACATCCTGGTAGGTTTTGGTTCACCAAGGCCTAATTTTTCATACATAGCAAATGGCATAAGACTTATACTAGCTCCTAGGTCGGCTAAAGCATTTCCAATGTATAAATTTTTAATTTGACAAGGAGTAGTCAAACTCCCTAGATCCTTTTCCTTAGATGGAAGCTTGTTGAGCAAGGCTGCTGAGCTTCTTTCCCCCATTGTTACAGTGCAAGCCTCTTCAAGTTTGGACTTGTTTGTTAGCAAGCTCTTCAGATATTTAGCATATTTTGGCATTTGCACTAGGGCTTCCATAAATGGTATGCTTAATTGCACCTGCTTGAGATTTTCTAGGAACTTTCTTTGATAGGCATCTTCTTTCTCCTTCCTCACTCGATGTGGAAAAGGAAGCGTTGATCGTTTTGGTTCAATAGAAGGTTCTTCTCTAATTTCAGGTTCTGGATTAGTCTCATTTGGTTGTTCTTGCTCAGATGGTACAGTTCCAAAGGAAATGTTGTTTGTGTTGTTATCCTCAGGTGTTTCTCCGATTTGAAAGGTTGACTTGCCGCCTCGAGTTGTAATTCCTTTCAAGTCGTGCTTTACCAAAAGAACCTTGTTAAGTACTTTTGACAATTGGTGCACTTCAATTGCCAATCCATTAATCATGTTGTTTTGTTCCTTTAGTAACAGCTCGTGACTAGCCTTGAATTCATTAACAAAGTTCTTTGCTTGATGATGTTCTTTTTCACTTTCTTGAGCGTTTATTAACGCAAACTCTTTCATGGTAAGGTTTCTTCGAGGTTTTCCGAACCAGTTGGGGAAAATGTCAAGCATTGTACCTAAAAATTAAGAACATATAGATTTCAAAGTAAAAACTTCCTAATGTACACGTAGGTCAGAATATTTTCCGTTCGGGAATAAGAAAAATAAAAGTTACTGATATCTGCAGACGATGCGCCGTATCCTGGAAAAGGGATACGCCGTATCTTATTACGTTAAAATTAAAATCAGACTTTTATAGATACGCCGCTTTTTGAATTAGAATGCGTCGTATCAGTTAAACATAAAAAATCAGTTATATTTATAAAAATTAAATGTGCCGCATAAGCAGAAGCTAATGCGCCGTATTTTCGTTACGTTTCAAAATACAAGATTTTTGATTTGGTGATGCGCCGTGTCGTTAAAAATCGATGAGTCGCTTCTGTTTAATTAATTCGAAAACTGTTTTTAATTTAAATATATAATACGCCGTATCTGCGAAAACAGATGCGTCGCATGGCGTTAGAGTTTCGAAAGATTTTCTTATTAAAAACAGAATACGCCGTATCTTGGGGAAAGATGCGCCGTACTCGAATTATTAAATGCATTGTATTTATAAAAAAAATTAAAACGCAATACGCCGCATCTGAGTTACAGATGCGCCGTATCGTTTGTATCAGCACAATACAACGACAACAGTTAATGCAGAAAAACAAAGAAAAATAAAATTACAAAAATTACAGAAAATAAAAACAAACAAAAACAGAAAATATGCAAATTATACAATGAATGCAATCTGACTAATATACAACAAGTTAATGGTTAGAATCTAAAAACCTAATAAAAAGAAAAATCTAATTAAAATACTAATCAAATTAACAGATAATAACAATTCACTCCCCGGCAGCGGCGCCAAAAACTTGATGTGCGTGATGTGTCATTGCGGTTTAGCAGTATTAATGCCTACTCAAGTTTTAAATTTATATTTAGCCGACTTATCAATAACACACACACTTAACGAGCAATGTACCCGGTCAGTATGAATATAATGGTAAGTAGAGTGTCGATCACTAAGAGTGGAACGTATTATCTAATTAACCTAATCAGTATTTTAATATCCTAAGTTATTTTTACAGCCTAATCTAACGAAGGGGGGTTCAGCCTGAGAGACTGGCACAGATTTGGTTATATTAAACAGTAAATTAAACTAATGAGCACAAATCAGCGAATAGCATACATGTACACAGATAGATAGTTAGAATCAGAAGAAGGCATGTCCTGATAGTTAAGTAGCTTGTCACTTGTTTTATTGCTAGTTTTATATGAAGCGTATCGTAATCTAATCTGTNAGCCTAATCTAACGAAGGGGGGTTCAGCCTGAGAGACTGGCACAGATTTGGTTATATTAAACAGTAAATTAAACTAATGAGCACAAATCAGCGAATAGCATACATGTACACAGATAGATAGTTAGAATCAGAAGAAGGCATGTCCTGATAGTTAAGTAGCTTGTCACTTGTTTTATTGCTAGTTTTATATGAAGCGTATCGTAATCTAATCTGTCTCGTTGGATCTCATTATATCGGCGAGTAAACCCTTAATGATCACTTATGCCTATCCTACTTATCTAAAGACATCAGCTTAAGCAGGCAAGGAGCAGGTATGGCAGCCTACAGGCTCAGCTAGACACAGAGGTTATCAAAGCACTAATCCAAAAACATCATCATATAAATTTTAATTGATGGGAAATCACTTTTAAGGGGAGCAGTATGGTGGCCACAAGCCCATCAATCCTGATGAATTAAAGCGTACTATTACAATAAAACAAAAATACTTAATGAATTAAATACATGCAGGACCTTCTTACAGCTCTAATATCTTCATTTGGGGTGTGTCTTGTGTTGCTTTTTCGACTGAACTCGGCTCCTTAGGGTTATGTTGCACACAAAATTCGTCTAGGTCTTGGGGTATTTATAGTTTCTGTTTGAGGGCTCGATGCGGCGCATCGACTTAACTTCGCGTGGGGTCCAAGATTAATATATTCTGGAATATTCGTACACCGTCTTCAGATGCGGCGTATCTTGATTCTTTTATCCGGCGTATGTCCTTCAGTATCTTGGATTGTATCTGGTGAAGTCTTGATAGTGATATGCCGTATGTCAGAAGTGTAATGCGGCGTATCTGGAGTATAACGAGCTTGATCTTCTTCGTTGACCAAAGTTTCATATGCGGCGCATGATAGAATTACATGCGGCGCATTCTTCAAAGTCAGGCAATGGTCTTCGAATTCATCTAAGTATGATATTGCGGCGTATCTGTTGAGAGAGATACGGCGCATCTTCTGGATTTCAGTAGACTTTTGACATCTCGCTTGTTTTGCTCCATAATTAGTCCAAAATCGCCATGTTTCACCTATTGCTTGTTTTTACCTGAGAATTACTAAAGTAAATATTAAAGTACCGATTCTCATAAATAATATAGTAAAACAAGTCAAATAAATAAGATAAATGATGATAAAAATATGTACTTATTTGAGTTCATCAGATGATCAATAGTCACACAAAGTATACATTTCTTCACTTTAAATAACATATGGTCAAACTTATTAACATTTTTGGCCACTTGATGCTTAATTGTATGTGACTAAATACCCAAAACAAAGATGCTTTGTGTGACTAAATATTACAAAAGGCCACACAAACATAAAATTCAAGTGGCCATTGGATGAACAATAGTCACACAAAATACACATTTCTTCACTTTAAACAGCATATGGTCACACTTATTCACTTCTGGCCATTTTTTTTTAATTGTATGTGACTAACTCAAAAAAAACAATACCTGTTGTGCGACTAAATAATCACAAACGTCACATTTATTATATTCATGTGGCCACAGGACGGGAAATAGTCACACATAATACACATTTACTTGAATAAATCATCTCAAATGTCACATATATTATATATTTATGTGGCCAAAGGACGAACAATAGTTACTCTCAAAAAACATTCGTTTGACTATAAAGTGTTTACAGTCACTGATAATGACTAAACCAACAAAACTTGTGCCTAATTTGTCACACATATTCGGGGTTTTGGTCACTCTTTTTCGATGAAAAAGGCCACGAACTCAACAATGTAACCATATGCCACCTACGGTGGCGGGACCTTTGGTGACACACAACGAAAAAAATGTGTGTAACTATATGNCCAAAGGACGAACAATAGTTACTCTCAAAAAACATTCGTTTGACTATAAAGTGTTTACAGTCACTGATAATGACTAAACCAACAAAACTTGTGCCTGATTTGTCACACATATTCGGGGTTTTGGTCACTCTTTTTCGATGAAAAAGGCCACGAACTCAACAATGTAACCATATGCCACCTACGGTGGCGGGACCTTTGGTGACACACAACGAAAAAAATGTGTGTAACTATATGCATATCGTCACACATTTCTAGCGTGACCAATAGCAGTTTCTGTACCAGTGGTATGTGTATGTTCTTAGCCAGAAGATTTTACCTTCGGTGACGTTTTACCCTTGTATACAAAACTTGTTTGTATCAGTCTTATGTATAAAATCAACACAATCATCACAATATCACAGCAATCTATTAATAAACGACTAAAATCACAATCTTCATAAACATTATCAAAAACACAAATATAATACATAAATAAGAATAAAATCATAACAAATAGTTAAATAACAACAAAATAATGAGTCTGTGGTGTCGTACCATCATTCTCAGTTTCTATTTGTTCATTTTTGAACCGTTTTTCCCCGGATCTGGTTCTGCTTTCCTTGATTCTTCCATTTTTATTTGTTTTATTTGTTTTTTATGGTTAAAACAGTTGGATTGTGATGTTTTGGTTTATTTTTGAAGTTTGTTTAGAGAGAGAAAGTCGGTTAATGTGTGTTTTTGTGTGTGAATATTTTATGATAGTGTTAGGTGAGAAATGGTCGGGTTTGGGGTGAATGAATGAGATATTTATAAAGCATAGAGGCCGTATGTTTTGTAATTTGTCTGATTGGCTAATCTACCCTTTGTAATGCTAGCTCCTTACTAGTTTTTAATAATACTAGTCGGATACCCGCGCATTGCAGCGGCGATAAATATAGTTATATTATAAATATAGTAAATGAATTGCTAGCCCAACTCTCCCCGCAATATAATACCCGCTTAGTGAATTCGTTTCGCAACACTCCGAATGTATATGAGTTAGTTGTATGTGTTTGCTTGGGTTTCCCATAGCTTTCCCGTGACATCATTATTCCCGCATATAGAAAGACCCTCACAATCTCTTACCCATCAAACACTTCCCCCCAAAGTATATGATTTTGACGAATCAAGATTGTATTGATTGAAATAAAGGTTAAAGTTGTAAAAAATTTAATCAAAATAAAATAAACCCACTAAAAATCTAAAAACTAAAAATTTATAAAAGGACTAAGTTTGAAGATACGCAACATACTTTTTCAAAAGTACCGAAATACGTAACATACTAAAGATATTACTTATATCGCTAAGAAACTTTCAAATTTTGCACAAGATACGTAATGTTGACCGATTTTTTACCTGTTTGACCGGTTTGTAGGTTAACACATAAAAAAAGTTACATTATTGGTCCCTGTGGTTTGCGTCTGTTTTCACCGGTCATCCTTTAACCTTTTTTCAGTTATAAAAGTTACAATAATGGTCCTTGTCGTTTGGGTTGACTTTCACCTTTAGTCCCTTGACTTTTTTTTCACTTTTTCGTCCGTGTTTACACGTGTAAAGTTCGTTTTTGCACGTTTTTGTCCGTTTTTACAAGTTTTCGTCCGTTTTTACACGTTTTGTTCGCTTTTTACACGTTTTCGTCCGTTTTTACACGTTTTCTTCCGTTTTTCCACTTTTTCGTCCGTGTTTACACAGTCCATCACCACCAAAAAATTTCCAAAAAACTATTTTCAAAAAAAAGTT
>LBNU01019564.1:33865-48843 GCA_014162995.1 Artemisia annua
AAAAAAAAAAAAAAAAAAATAGACAAAAATTTAAAAATAAGGTTTTCGAAAAAATGTTCTTGAATTTTAAAATTCCAAAAAACATATTTTCGAAAATAATTTAAAAACTTCGAAAAATTTTCTAATTTTTTTTTGAATTTCTAAAAGTTTCTAAAAAATATTTTTTAGAAAAAAATTTTAAAAAAAATCTAAAAAATATTTTATAAAAAAAAAATCGAATTAAAGTTTTTTTCAAATAATTTTTTTTAGAAAAATATTTGAATAAAAATATTTTTTAGAAAAAATGTTTTGTAAAAAATATTTTTTAAAAAATATTTTTATTCAAATATTTTTCTAAAAAAAATTATTCGAAATAAATTTTTATTCGAAAAAAAATTTTATTCGAATTTTTTTTATAAAGTATATTTTAGATTTTTTTTCTAAAAAATTCATTTTTTTTATTTTTGAATATTTTAAGAATTTTTTTTCGATAATTATTTTTTGAATTTTTTTTAAAAATTTTTTTTCGAAAAAAAGAATTGGGAAAATAAAATTTTGAAAAAAAAAAGTTGTGGAAAAAAAAGTTTTTGAAAAAAAAAATTCAAAAAGAATTTTATTTTTTAAAAGATTTTCGAAAAGAATTTTATTTTTTGAAAAAAAAATGTTTTAGTAAAAACGGACCAAAGGTGAAAGTCAACCCAAACGACAAGGACCATTATTGTAACTTTTATAACTGAAATAAAGTTAAAGGATGACCGGTGAAAACAGACGCAAACCACAGGGACCAATAATGTAAGTTTTTTTAAGTGTTAACCTACAAACCGGTCAAACTGGTAAAAAATCGGTCAACATTACGTATCTTGTGCAAAATTTGAAAGTTTCTTAGCGATATAAGTAATATCTTTAGTATGTTACGTATTTCGGTACTTTTGAGAAAATATGTTGCGTATCTTCAAACTTAGTCCTTTATAAAAATATATCAAAATGTATGTTGAATTAAAGAGCACAAAATTTTAGAAAATATGGTGAAATTAGATTATAAAAAAATAAATAGATAAAAAGATATTTCAATTTGAAAATAATGGTGAATTGTTAGTTGAGAATTGACACATGTCACCTTATGATTGGAGCTCCTTATCTTAATTTTTGGTTAGGAGTTAGGCTTGGAGTTAGGGTTGGTTATCTTAATTTTTGATTAGGATTTAGGCTTGGAGTTAGGGTGGGTTAAAAAAAAAAAAAACGACAGTACATGCCACAAGACAAATTGATAGTAACAGCTACTCATCATATGCTCAAAACTCTCGCAAAGATAAAACAATACTCTTTTTTCATGTGTGTGTCTATTAGGACTTCTTTTTTCTTTGGAGGATAAAAATGTACGTCCAAAACACTCAACCTAGTCCTGATATACTTCAAATCAAGGATTAGGTGGCAGCATGTGGATCGATGGTCTGTGCGATATGATATCAACGTACTCCCGTCACGACATTGTATCATTTGAATATAAGGTTTCAATTAAAAACTAATAAAATCTAATCGAGCGCTCCACGTACGTACACTGCATATACTTTAGGGAAAATGATAAAAAAATACATTGAACTTGACACTTTTTACCATTGTATGTTGCCAACTATTTTTTTTTTCATTGTAACACAAAACTTGACATTTTTTGCTATTGTATGTACTAAGCGTCGCATCGTTAGTCCTTTACACTAACGGTCGTTTGTAAAAAAGTTAAAATTCCGTTTTCTTCTGATTTTACACGTTTTCATCCGTTTTCTTACGTTTTTGTCCGATTTTACACGTTTTCTTCCGTTTTTTTACGTTTACGCCTGTTTTTTTACGTTTTCACCCTGTTTTTTTACGTTTTTGCATGATATTTATTCTTAATGAATGAGTCGATTCTGGTCATATTTGATCTCTAACAGGTCCACCATTAATAAATCAGTTAAAATGAAAACGGGTCTAATGGGTCAATATTCTGCGAAAGTATACTATATATGCACAAAGAAAATCAGAAACAAACCACATACTTTGATGTAGGTACATCTTTTGAAGTTCTGTTTCTAGAAAGTTCATGGCGTCCACCAGCTGACAGATTTCTTCATATATATATATATATATATATATATATATATATATATATATATATATATATATATATATATATATATATATATATATATATATATATATATATATATATATATATATATAAAATAAAAAAAAAAGTTAAAAAAAAATACGAAATGTTTAAATAACGAAATAATAATAAAAATAAATAATAACCTGACGTTCTTCGTGCCATGTTTAAATAGTCATCAAATCTATCCGGAGGTTCACCCGTTGCGAGTTGCCGAATGGCCGACGTACATTTTTGTAAAGCCGTAAAACTTTTTTTTCCCATCGCGTCATAACCCGCTTGAAACCATTCGATCTGCGCTTCAATTTCACCAACTATTCTTAAATACAAGGTTTTACGCATATGAAAACGATCGCGAAACACATTTTCGTTAAACTTTGGTTGTTCAACAAAATAATCATTGTTTAGAGTTTCTAATGCTCTTTCACGAAAATGGGTGATATAACCACGTATTTCGTTAGAGCTTGCCGTATCTTCAAGGGCCTCGTATGCGGCTAACAAAGTTTCGAACGTACTACCGAATAGCCATAGATCGGATGATTCGGTTGGAATAATTATTTCGTCCGATGATGAAGAAGATGATGATGAAGCCATGGCTAGTAGTGTGTGATTTGATGGTAAATATTTTGTGATTTGATTGTGTGAATAAATTAACAAGATCAACTCTTAATTTAAAGGGATTTTTTTTTTTTTAAAATGCCACAAACGGCACAAATATTAAATGCCCAACGTTCGACTTTCATGGGGAATTGGCCATACCGAATCGGTAATCCATACCGATTTGCATGCCGAAATTGCCATACCGAAGGAGTGGTTTTCCATCATACCGAGCGGTATGCAATGCCGAACCCCCATACCGAAAAGATTGCCACCCCCTAAAGGAATAACCATTACATAATTACTAGCATATAACAAATTAGTTTGAGGTATGGTAATCAAATGTATCATATGAAAATATTTAAAACATACTGTTAAAAGTGCATTCATTTGAAAGACGAACTTTAATTGCTACTTTTTACGTACTAAATTGATCTTATTTCATGTCAGGAAAGAACATCAAATGAAATTGAAATTGAAATTGAAATTGAAATTGAAATTGAAATCTGTCGTATTAAAAAGTGATTAAGAAGTAAGAACACAATTATAGAGTTTTTTAAATGACCATAGCATTTATAAAAATTCTTTAACAATAATCATAAGTACAAAAATTCTTCAACGTCCTCATACACTTCATCCTCCTCATTGCCAACTCCTTCACCATAATCACTTGAAGGAACTTTATGTTTTCCAACGTCATGATTCCGACGACTACAAAATAAAGTATCTTACATATGTGTTGATTCGAAACAAATATGAAATCCAATAACATAACAAACTTAGGAGCAATCTCATAAGTATCACATACGGAAGTATCGTACGTTCGTATTTATTCGCTCAAATGCATCAGAAACTCCGAAGGTAACCAGTTATCATTAGTTTCATTAATTTAATATAAAGTTGATATTGACGAGACGATGCATGATTGCTGCGAATACCCTCATTACGTCAGTTCGTGTGAATCCTTTCATATATTCATAGCATTTCCGATGCATTTGATAAAGCGGATCAGTATGAAAGACGAACTTTAATCTACTATGGTTGCCTAAAAAACTCCACAATTATATCAATCACAATTAATACACAATCACATCCATCTTTACACAAGCACAATTAATACACAATCACATCCATATTTATACAATCACAATAGAATAATAATAACTCAAATCTATAAATACAGAGACGACACACAAACAAAACATAGTATAATAGTATCTCATAATAATCTGAGTATTAGAATAAATGGGGGCGTTAAGTGTGTTGGTGACAGGTGGGGCTGGGTACATAGGGAGTCATACGGTGGTGCAGTTGTTAAAAGATGGATATAAGACAGTCGTTGTTGATAATTTACATAATTCTTCTCAAGTTGCTATTACTAGAGTTAAGGAACTTGTTGGTGATCTTGCCACTAATTTATCTTTTCATAAGGTTTGTTTTTCTTTTGTTTACTTCATTTGTTTTAGTAATTGTTTATTGATCGAATTATGTGCTACTTCATTTTTTTTACTATTTGTTTTCTATGATTGATTATTGAGTTTTTGGTGCATGTGAGTGATTAAAAGTTTGGGATTAAGTCGTAGAATAGCAATGTATTTTTTAAAGTGTCCCGTTTTGGTACGTGTACTTTTTTTAAGTTTTAGAATAGCAATGTATTTTTCAGAGTGTCACGTTCTGGTACTTTCCATAAGTGTTCCAATTTGATACGTGGGACAATTAAAATTTAATCAAGGATATGACCTTTATCTTCTTTTGATAATACTATGATAGAACGTCTGTTTTTAAGGGATTTTTAGAAGTGAAGGTATACTAGTTATAAAATTAAAGGGGACATATAACATATTAGGTTCGTTTGGATGGACCTGTTCGCTTTGATATGGAAGGAGAATGTTGGTACAACTGCAGATAAAATGAAAGAGAATGGTTGATATCAACAGTTTTATCAAATAGTGTATATCTAGTCAATGGACATCCTATATGCATTAGGGTGTTTGCAACTAGAAATTGTTGATTTCTATTGTTGTAGTTCAATTTAATCGTTTGTTTTGATTCATCTTGAACCATTTATTATATAAATATAATACTGTGTAACTCGATTCCTGTGGTTCACTGCAGATTGACATCCACGNCATAAGAACTGCATGTTAGTTATTCTTCCTAGAACACAGCTACAACCACGAACCATAAAGGAATAACCATTACATAATTACTAGCATATAACAAATTAATTTGAGGTATGGTAATCAAATGTATCATATGAAAATATTTAAAACATACGGTTAAAAGTGCATTCATTTGAAAGACGAACTTTAATTGCTACTTTTTACGTACTAAATTGATCTTATTTCATGTCAGGAAAGAACATCAAATGAAATTGAAATTGAAATTGAAATTGAAATCTGTCGTATTAAAAAGTGATTAAGAAGTAAGAACACAATTATAGAGTTTTTTTAAATGACCATAGCATTTATAAAAATTATTTAACAATAATCATAAGTACAAAAATTCTTCAACGTCCTCATACACTTCATCCTCCTCATTGCCAACTCCTTCACCATAATCACTTGAAGGAACTTTATGTGTTCCAACGTCATGATTCCGACGACTACAAAATAAAGTATCTTACATATGTGTTGATTCGAAACAAATATGAAATCCAATAACATAACAAACTTAGGAGCAATCTCATAAGTATCACAAAGGTCATACGGAAGTATCGTACGTTCGTATTTATTCGCTCAAATGCATCAGAAACTCCGAAGGTAACCAGTTATCATTAGTTTCATTAATTTAATATAAAGTTGATATTTGACGAGACGATGCATGATTGCTGCGAATACCCTCATTACGTCAGTTCGTGTGAATCCTTTCATATATTCATAGCATTTCCGATGCATTTGATAAAGCGGATCAGTATGAAAGACGAACTTTAATCTACTATGGTTGCCTAAAAAACTCCACAATTATATCAATCACAATTAATACGCAATCACATCCATCTTTACACAAGCACAATTAATACACAATCACATCCATATTTATACAATCACAATAGAATAATAATAACTCAAATCTATAAATACAGACACGACACACAAACAAAACATAGTATAATAGTATCTCATAATAATCTGAGTATTAGAATAAATGGGGGCGTTAAGTGTGTTGGTGACAGGTGGGGCTGGGTATATAGGGAGTCATACGGTGGTGCAGTTGTTAAAAGATGGATATAAGACAGTCGTTGTTGATAATTTACATAATTCTTCTCAAGTTGCTATTACTAGAGTTAAGGAACTTGTTGGTGATCTTGCCACTAATTTATCTTTTCATAAGGTTTGTTTTTCTTTTGTTTACTTAATTTGTTTTAGTAATTGTTTATTGATCGAATTATGTGCTACTTCATTTTTTTTTACTATTTGTTTTCTATGATTGATTATTGAGTTTTTGGTGCATGTGAGTGATTAAAAGTTTGGGATTAAGTCGTCGAATAGCAATGTATTTTTTAAAGTGTCCCGTTTTGGTACGTGTACTTTTTTTAAGTTGTAGAATAGCAATGTATTTTTCAGAGTGTCACGTTCTGGTATGTGTACTTTTTTTAAGTTATAGAATAGAAATGTACTTTCCATAAGTGTTCCAATTTGATACGTGGGACAATTAAAATGCAATCAAGGATATGACCTTTATCTTCTTTTGATAATACTATGATAGAACGTCTGTTTTTACGGGATTTTTAGAAGTGAAGGTATACTAGTTATAAAATTAAAGGGGACATATAACATATTAGGTTCGTTTGGATGGACCTGTTCGCTTTGATATGGAAGGAGAATGTTGGTACAACTGCAGATAAAATGAAAGAGAATGGTTGATATCAACAGTTTTATCAAATAGTGTATATCTAGTCAATGGACATCCTATATGCATTAGGGTGTTTGCAACTAGAAATTGTTGATGTCTATTGTTGTAGTTCAAGTTAATCGTTTGTTTTGATTCATCTTGAACCATTTATTATATAAATATAATACTGTGTAACTCGATTCCTGTGGTTCACTGCAGATTGACATCCGCGATAAGCCTGCATTAGAGCAGATTTTTGCCAACACAAAGTAAACTCTTTCTTCGCAACTTCTATTATTTGTTTAGATCATGTCTATTGTTTGTTTTAACTAATCTAATTTATATTGTAATTCCCGTTTTCTGCTGGATTGTTACTTTTGTTTTAAAACGCAAAATGTATTGGTTACTTGGGTAAAAGATGGCAACTAACTGAGATGAATTAATTAAAAATCTGATTTCTTCTTAAGAAAAGAAAAGTATTTTACAAAGTTTTGTAAACCTTAAGCCATTTTTAAGTTATTGAAGGCAAATGGTTTCTGGATGTTGTCTCCATTGTTTTCTTTCTTTGTTTTTTTGTTAACAGAAAACGTTATAATAATATTTCCAACTATTAGTTAGAAACGATTACCTAGTGTAGATCAGTTATGAACCCTAATGCAACTTTTGTTTGTATTCCGGTTTTCTTTCCTGAATGGCATGCCTGACTTTTGCATCTCTACCCACTCCGGTGGTGATGTAGGTTTGATGCTGTTATACATTTTGCTGGATTAAAGGCAGTTGGTGAAAGTGTGCATAAGCCCTTGATGTATTTCGACAACAATATCATTGGGACTATAACTCTCTTGGAGGTTATGGCCGCCTATGGATGCAAGAAGGTATCCCGTTTATTCTTACTTTTCCGTTGTCCACATTATATAGTTGATGTTATTCAGTTGCACAGTTTACCCTCACTTTTTCAGTGCATTCAAACCACACATCTTTGCTAAAATTAGGTATAAATTGGCGTCACAATTGCATCTTTACTTGTTGTGACACCACAAGTGTTCTATGCGTTATTTTAAAGCAACTTGCTATTGAGACATGGTTGTATGTTTTAAACAATGCAGCTTGTGTTTTCATCATCGGCTACTGTTTATGGTTGGCCGAAGGAGGTACCATGCACTGAAGAGTTTCCTTTGTCTGCAGCTAACCCATACGGACGAACTAAGGTATGACATTCATGGCAAATAGTATTAATTTGGTTTACTATGCCCTTTTAGATATGCTTTGAGTCGTAACCCTTAGTTTGGTCAATCTCATTTGGTATGTGTTATATTGACGCAAATGTGTATATCCACCCCCAAATGGATATACACATCATATTACCTAATTAGCACACTGAAGTGGTTTTCTTTTTTGATGATTTTGTTTTGATGATCAATCTTCTGTGATAATCGTATGGTTACCATCAATGTTTGCCACAATTTGATAGACTTGGTTTACTTACACATGTTCGACTCTGTCATTTCGTTTGTTCTTTTAACTTCACAGTAACTGAGTAAGCTATTTTATTTTACTCTACAAACATTAACGAACAATAATAATACATACAGTAAATGTAACTAAACACTGTGTACATTATTTACAATCAAACTAGATGTAGCTGATAATCATTATCTTTACTTCACTTGTATAATTTAGTTTTTTTAGGTAAAAGGGATTCACCATGGTAAAATAATATAATTTTAGTTGTCCACTGGTTTTAACTCTACATCAGACCAAGAACTTGTGGTGGTTTCCTTTTCATTGTTCTAGTTATAGGTGGCATTTCCACTCATTTACTAATGGATGGGTTGTTTGGGGTTGTGTTTTTTCTCCAGCAGGTTAAATGGGTCAAAAATATGAATTTAGCTAAAAGTGAAACGTGTCAAAGGAGTTGAAAGTTGTCCATAGTCTATCTCCAATGCCTGCAAGTCTGCAACCACATGAATACGCTTTAGTACTTAAAGATGTAAAGTTTTATTGCAGTACTGTTTTTGGGTCAAAAAATGTTTTTGGGTCAACTTTGTCGACCCAGCATGTAGCAACTCATACTAAAAGTGACATCTTTTGTCATGAACCTGTCCCCGTGAGTTAGCCTGCCTATCTTGCCCACTTCTAGTGCCGTATGCGCTTTGTATTTTAGTTATATATTTTATGTTTGCACTAATAGTTTTGGTCCCTTCAGCTCATGATTGAGGATATGTGCCGTGATATATTCGCTTCAGATTCCGACTGGAAATTTATATTGTTGCGATATTTCAACCCAATCGGTGCACATCCTAGTGGCCACATAGGTGACGATCCTCATGGAACTCCAAACAATCTTATGCCTTTCATTCAGCAAGTTGCTGTTGGCAGGCAACCTGCTCTCCAAGTATTCGGAACTGATTACTCAACAAAAGATGGAACTGGGGTATACTTTCATTATTGTTTTTTATTTATAATTAAGCTTAAAAATGCATTGATTATCTTGTAATAGTTATATTGTTTTGAAATCCAAATTTTTTTCTTTATCTGACTTTACTTTTTATAATTAGGTACGCGATTACATCCATGTTGTGGATTTAGCAGATGGTCATACTGCTGCATTGAGTAAACTCTCTGATCCTAACATAGGTCCGTGTGTGTATCAATTTTGCATTATTCAACAAGAAAAGGGTTTCTACATTTTTTTGTGTCAACTTGTTAATATAATGGTTTTCTGTTAAAACTTTTACAGTAATGGTTATCTTGTTATTTTAGGTTGTGAAGTTTACAACTTGGGGACAGGTAAAGGGACATCTGTTTTAGAGCTGGTATCAGCGTTTGAAAAGGTGTCAGGAAAGGTACTGTGTTTCCCAGCAATTCCATATATCTAAAAATGCATTGCGAAATTCATATCCTAGTTTATTGATCAAAATTCATCAGAAGAAGTTGTACTATGTCCATGGTTGTATATGAAAATGTTTAAAATGTACTTTATTTATGCCCTATGATAAGTTCCTTGTGTCCTACCAAAAACTGAAAATTGATTCTCTAGAAAAGTTTGCATGTAGAAAGTTGAGGTGACAATTACAACCTGTAGTCAGTTTGATCCGCATTAAAAGTTTCTTATTTTGATCAGAACCATTTCTACCTGTTTTCTAATGCACCTGACCTGTCATTTTGCAATGATAAACCTACCTTTTTGATTGATGAAGTTAGATTTCTTTAGTTCATGTTTGTATACTAGATAGTTGATAGATATATAGTGAACTGTTTGACTCGAACTATTTGCAAGTCGAACACTCTTAAAGAGTTGCATGTTCTCAGTTGTTTACATTTGATCATCTCTCTGCATATTAAGTGAACTCTCACACTTTGATACCTTTTACCAGAAAATTCCTCTTGTAAAGACTGGGAGAAGGCCTGGTGATGCTGAGATTGTGTATGCAGCAACAGCAAAGGCAGAACGGGAGTTGAACTGGAAGTAAGTCTCCCTATCCTTTATAAATGTTGCCAATTAGGTTGCACATTACAGTATCATTTTAGGTCTAAGTTACTTATATATGGTAGAGATGGCAAAACGGGTGGGTTGACCACTCTTATTTAATTAAAACAAAAAGTGCGTAAAAGATAATTGCAAAAATTGATAGTTCGCAGCGGTTGTTCTATCGATACCGCTAACAAAAAACTGATGTTCACACTCGGTTTTTATTACGAAAATTTTTATCAGTAATAATCTACCGTTTTTGAATACAGTGATTTAGGAGGTTGTATGCACTGTAAGTACACATTGCGGCATTGGCTACTTTCAACTCGTTTGACGTGTTTCTTCTGTGGCTATTTTTTTTAGTTTCGCATTTATCGATATACAAAACTAAATTGACCCGCTCCTATGAAATTGGGTCAAAATCACCTTCTCTAATCTTTGTGTTGTGATTGCAGGGCTAAGTATGGAATAGAAGATATGTGCCGAGATCAATGGAACTGGGCCTACAAGAATCCCTATGGCTATCAGACCCAAGAAACAAATTGAACAAAAGGATCATGTGTGGATACGTTTTTGGTGGTTTTCATTTGTTTACAAGTCCCTAAACTTGCCAAAAAACATTATGGGGGGACAAAACTTGGGATTTTCGTCACCGGGAGTCCCTTTTTCAAGTTTTTGGTGTCTTTGAAGTCCCTTGACCCGTAATGCACAGTTTGTTATTTTCCCCCATGTGCCTTGCACATGAGGGCAAAATAGTCATTTCATTGTTTTAGTTAATTATTTTGGTGGTACATCTAATTCAACCTTATGGACTAACGGTGCATTTAATCAAAAAAAATTATACCATACCACTTTCTCTTTATATCCTTTTCCCGCTTCTCTCTCTAAAATTAACACACCATCACCATTCTCAAATCCCATTCATCCGCTCTACTAAAAAACATGAACTCAGTCAAACAACAATCTTCATTCTTCATCTTCATATCCACACACAAGATTAAAACCCACAAAATTTTTGTGATTGATCCATAGATGCTACACAAAATACCATAAGAAATTACAATTTGAAATCCAGAACTCCTAATTACAAACCAAAATACACAACAATACAATATAATTAGCAAAAAATGTAAATGTTGAACTGTGATTCGCATTTCAAAATATAATTCTCATTCCAAAATTTAAATGTGATGCAATATATAACTAATTCATAAGGCACCATTAACAAGTGATTTTCTACTTTGCCGTGGCTAACTTCAGACTCTAACCAGTTGATTTTATCATCTTTAACCGTGCTTGAATTTTCGTAACTACACTTTTGGGTTCTCCTTCTAATGGACTAACTTCCCTCCTTGACATGTTTGGAGACACTAAACCATGGCTCAGTGGGCTTGGGGTCGGGTCGGGCCTGGGACTGTTTATAACCATTTGGAAACACATACAGCGGGATTTGTTTCCTACGAACATGGGAAACGTAGATCTCCTACCACGGATATCAAACTGTTGACCTTCTTAAACTATTTCACCTTGTTTTCTTTGTAATCCCATAAAGAAAGCATTGTGGGAACACTGTTTTGAAGGATCGACGTATTCATGAGGATAAGGATGGCATTGAAGTTTTCCTTGTGTGTCTCGCTCAATCTGCAAAAAAAAAATAAATAAAAAAAATAAAAAATAAAAAAAAAATTATTATTTGTAAATATAATAATTTAAGCGACAGAAATTTCCACATAGACACACAACTTCGGTTACACTCTAACGAGTTAAATGAGTAAAACTAGAAAAGTAAACTCGGCAAACGGTTTGAAAATCATCCCGAGACTACTCTTAGTGTCCACAATCCCGCAACTTATTGCAACCAATAGGTGCAACTAAGTTTACCCTCAACCATTCCTAACTATAAAATAGGGTGATAAATTACCATCAAGGTCAGCTGCCTCAGATGAGACTCTNTTGTAAATATGATAATTTAAGCGACAGAAATTTCCACATAGACACACAACTTCGGTTACACTCTAACGAGTTAAATGAGTAAAACTAGAAAAGTAAACTCAGCAAACGGTTTGAAAATCATCCCCAGACTACTCTTAGTGTCCACAATCCCGCAACTTATTGCAACCAATAGGTGCAACTAAGTTTACCCTCAACCATTCCTAACTATAAAAAAGGGTGATAAATTACCATCAAGGTCAGCTGCCTCAGATGAGACTCTACCCAACCTTTCCAAGCGTGTAAATTGTCTGGATCAGCAGCAACTATGTTAACCTGTAAATAGTTCTTGTAGCACTCGAAAAACATGTACGGTTCAAAAATCTCGGGCCACTGTGCTTTATTTAGTTCTATGTCGTGCAAAAGACAGCGACATTGAGGAACTAGGAAACAAGCCAAACGAGAGTAAACACTAGAGGTGGCGACTTACACCCATTTGTGGACAAACAGGTCGATTTGTTACCTTTTCTTTAGTCGATCAAATGGGAAAGAATAAAGAAATAAATAGCTTAATATCTTGACACCTCAACAAGGGTCGATTTGTACTAAAAAATACCCATTTTGACACACTAACGAGCCCGCCCATTTTGCCACCTATAATTGAAATACAATACACCAGCGCATTAATCTCACCTCACATATCCGATTACCAATCAGAAACTGCTCAGTCATAACACGAAGTGTGCTAGTTGAGACATTATAGCTAGAATTCATGCAAGGGTAGGCAGGTGTAATTATAGGCATATGGTGAGTTTTGTCCTTCGGATTTTACGAGTGTCCCATACAGTAAATCCAAGCTCTTCCTCTTGTATCGCACAAAGCATAATGGGATTTGGCCATCGACACTGTGTATAAACCCTGAAAAATCGAGACACTAGCATACTGGGAGCATTCGGATAAAATTGACAGACCCGTGCAAGAAAACCAGTCACCTGAAGCAGAAAACAAGTTAACTTGTAGATGTAATAAATTACCTTGTTAAGGGGGTGTTAGGATTCGTGAACTTGGAACAAATTTAAAAGTTCAGATAAACCGCTACTGCTTCTATTTATCTGACTATTTAAAGGTATATTGATCAGTTTTGGATATAACGAATCCCATACCAGTGGCAACAAAACTGACTATTTAAAGATACGATTGATTACTTGGTTACACCTTTTTAATTAAATTTAAGACCTCATATCCTTTTCACAAATCACCTACTCGTATAAAAATACATCATTATTCATCTGTCTAATAGGTTTTATGTACAAAGTGTTGGTCATAGTTTTATGTGATAGGTTGATTAACTTAGAGGGGAAGGTGTAGCTCGCCGAACAAGCTCGCCGTTCCTACGTGGAGGGTTCTTTGCCCTCGCCGCAGCACCCGCCCTCGCCATTGTTCGCCAAAATGAAGCTACTCGTCTGCACGACGAGGTTCTTCTACTGACATTTCGTCCTTGCTTTTTATTTTATTATTATTATTTTTTTTTCCTTCCTTTCTTTTGTAATTGTTTTATTGTTTTGTATGTTTGTAAATGTAAAAGTTTTGTAAAGTTTTAAATATGTATAGTTGTTAATGTTGGGTTACTTGAGTACTCAAGTCTCATTAGACAAAGATTTGAACACAAATTATGCTAAGTGTTGAAAAACCTTAAACGACTTCAAGTCACTGAGTGAACAGTTGCTCAGTGAGTCACCTTCAGGATGCAAAGGACGAGTCTAAGAAGAAAGCCTCTCCACTCAGTGAGGCGGTTCTCAGTGAGTGGCTCCTTAGCCAAAGAAGAAGGTGATGTGTTCAGTGAGTGATGACAATAGCTCACTGAACCCCAAGACTCCTCAACAACTAAAGAAGTATGATTTAAAGACCGAAGAATGAAGGCCTAAGGACTGCAGATTAGGCGGGATGGAGCGGGAAAGTTTTGAAGAGATAAGACGTGGTCCCTATCACCTGAAGTCAAACTTTCCCTGAAAGGCAAAATGTCAGGGACAGTGTCATCACTGTTAATCAGAAAGTAGAATTGTCTTTTGTCCAAAATAGCCTAATGTAACAGAGACAAAATATGTAAGTATTTTGTCTCTACTAGCTTAGGTCATCATTTGTCTTTATCATAAAGGTTGTAAAATACTTGTGTATAAATAGGTAACATAAGAGAGGAGTAAAGGTTGACAAGTTTGTGCAATTAATGCTTAGACATTCACAAACAACTTTTACTCCTCCAAAGAACAACCTAGTCCCTGAGATAGCTCAGTAGGACCTTTAGTTGTCACTCTAGCTTAGCTTGAGTTTAGTGAGGAGTCATACCATACTTGTCATTTCAATCCCAAGTGTTGTTCCGCAAAGGTATAATTCTTTGATTGATTTCTAATAAGAATTAAACGTTGAAAATTACTGTGTCTCTTTACTTTACATTTTGTTCAAATATCTTTCAAAGTATTTCATATCATTATCTTAGCATGGTGCACGTTTAGACTATCTCTATAGTTAGTTTATCCGTGTAAACGGGACCAACAAGTGGTATCAGAGCCTCTGGTTTATAAAACTTCAAAACAAAAGAGTGCTCAAAAGTTTTTAAAATCAAAGATCCTACCATGACTGATAATGATGTACCCCAACTAGATCCTACCATGACTGATAATGATGTACCCCAACTAGTCGATAAAAAGGGAGGGAGCTATAATGCTACTGCTCCCCGACTTGAGGTTGGAAAATTCAACAAGTGGAAAAAGCGCATGCTTTGCTACTTGACTGGGATGGAACCTTATTATATCACACTGATTAATGAGGGTCCATATGTCCCTAAAACTGTTGAAGGTTTAGTTAAACCTGAAGGTCAATGGACCTCTGATGAGAGAAGGGTGGTAAATCAAGACCAACGCCTAAAAAGCATCATTATATCTTGTCTTCCTGACGATATAATGGAATCAGTCATCAATTGTTCAACTGCTAAGCAGACTTGGACTGACTTGGTTCACAGCTATGAAG